>NC_069465.1:27789912-27844277 GCF_026875155.1 Cherax quadricarinatus | reverse complement strand
TGCTCCGAGAAAGGAGGTTTTTGGGGTGGGGGGGGTGGGCAGAGCAGGGGGGAAGAGCTGCGTATCTTCGTTCTATTTTTGTGGGGGTTTGGGTGCTCAGGGTATGGTGATAAGGTTTGGGAGGGTGGGGGGGTCAAGGTGTTCGGATTGCGAGCTTTTTGGTCTTATTGAGGGGTTTGTGGTGAGAGTGTGGTAAGGGTTTAGCATATGTCATCGTGGATACATATATGTTTTATGGGGTTGAGGGGGAAAGTGGGTGGGGATGTGATGAGGAGGATTTTTGGCGGCGACTTTTTATCGAACTTTGTGTCACAATAGGGGGACTTTTTGGGAAAAGGGGGAAAAAGGATTTTTCTGGGGTTATAGAGGACTATCAATAGGGAATTTTTGGGTTATAAGGGGCTTTTAAACTGCCGGGGTGAGTAGGTTGGTAAAAGGGGGGGGGTTCGGGGGATTTCAACGGGCTCCCTCCTTGGGTATGCGTGATGGGGTTGGGTGTGTTGGAGGTACTGTGTGTGACCAGTGAGGGGGTTGTGCAAGATTAGTTTTGCTTATTTCCTTGATGGGGAAGGTGAAAGGAGCAGTTTAAAATTATACATGTATTAATGTATAGCTAAAAAATTATTTTTTTTTTTTATCCACTGCCGTTCCCCACCAAGGCAGGGGGGCCCGAAAAAAAAAAAACTTTCCCATCATTACCCCATCACTGTTTGCCAAAAGGGTGTTTTAAACCTACTTTTTTAAAAAACTGCAACTTTAAACCCCTCCTTCAGAGGCAGGCACTGTATTGCATCCCCAGGATCAAGCCCGGGCCCTGCCTTTTCCCCCTGATCCCTTCATAAATTTTAAATTTGCTCTCACTCCAAAGCACGTAAAGTTTTTAAAAACTATTTGTCCCCTTTCACCCCCTATCAAACCCCTCAGCTGCCTGGGGCCCAAACCCCTCGACACAAACTCCTTTCCCCTCCCCCCAAACCTTTTCCCTAGGCCCCCCCTACCCCCCCTTCCTTCCACTACAGATGTCACTCTTAAAAGTCATTCTGTTTCGCTCCTTCTCCTACATTCCGAACCACCTCAACACCCCTTCCTCGCCCTCTGGAAAAACGTTTTGGTAATCCCAACTCCCCCTAACTTCCAAATACGAATTCTCTGCTTATTTTACACCCCATTGCCCTAGACATGAATCTCCACTGCCCCAGCCTTCTCTCGCTGCAACATTCATCACCCCCGCTTCACACCCATATAAAAGGTTGGGAAAAAATATACTCTTACATTCCCCTCTTTGCCCCCAAGGGCAAAGTTCTTTGTCTCCACAGACTCCAAAGTGCACCACTCACTCTTTTTTTTCCCTCATAAATTCTATGATTCACCTCATCTTTCATAGACCCACCCGCTGACAGTCCACTCCCAAAATATCTGAATACTTTCACCTCCTCCATACTCTCTTCCCTCCAATCTGATATTCAATCTTTCATCACCTAATCTTTTTGTTATCCTCATAACCTTACTCTTTCCTGTATTCACCTTTAATTTTCTTCTTTTGCACACCCTACCAAATTCATCCACCTATCTCTGCAACTTCTCTTCAGAATCTCCCAAGAGCACAGTGTCATCAGCAAAGAGCAGCTGTGACAACTAGCACTTTGTGTGTGATTCTTTATCTTTTAACTCCACGCCTCTTGCCAAGACCCTCGCATTTACTTCTCTTACAACCCCATCTATAAATATAAATTATATAACATATATATTTCTTTGGTAGCGTATTATGTTCCAGTTGCATTGGTATTGCAATTGAATTTGAATTTTATTGAGAGGGTTTTCCTTTCACTATTTCCTTGAAGCAATGAGTTATTTTGCCTTTATTGTAACGTGGTCCAGCATCAGTTTTGACGTAATTACCTATTAGTATTATTATTATTCTTATTTAAGGTATTGTAATTTTGGTAGTCCTGTTCCATTCATGGTTGTAAATAATGTTTCCTCAAGTGACATGTGTCATAATAATCCTAAGTTGAGGATAATTAATGTCATGATTATTCAGGTTGGTGATGGGGTTAGTTTTCAATGTGTGTGTGTGTGAATGGGGGGGGATGATGGGTCACCTGTGTTGCAGCACAGGTTTCTTTTAAAAAGCATATTGTAGGTCTGGTGTAATTTGTTGCCAGTTGTATTACGGGTGAATGTCATTAAGCTTGGTGCATTATTGTGTTTAGGTTGTAATTTTAGGAGTTTTATTTATAGCCATTTTGTGGCCTTTGTTTTTATACCTTTTTCCTTCTTAAATTGTAATTTGTTTTAAAAAAATTTTTATATAGTATTATTATTATTATTATTATTATTATAATCAAAAAGAAGCACTAAGCAAAGGGTTACAGCGCTGCAGGGTGGGGAAAGGAAAGGGGGGTATTGGAGGGCAGAAGGGAGGAGGGATGATCAGCAGGTTACAGAAACAGCAGGCAGTGGTAGTAGGGGGTTTTGGGGTAGAAAGAGATTGAAGTAAAAAGGGTAAAGGATCGAATTTGTGAAGAAGTCAGTTGTTGTAAAAAAAGTCAATGAGGAGTCCGGATGAAAGGTGGGTTCATCGGGGAAAGGGGAAGGTAAAGAAGAAGCAAGGGAGCGAAGCGCGACGAGGTAAATTTCTGCGTGCTCTTTGATAAAGTGGGCAGTCAAAAGAATGTGGTGACTGTATGGAGCTTGGCAATTCTCACAGAGAGGAGCAAAGACGCCTCCCTGAGAACCCACGGGGAAGACGAGTAGGCCAATGCGAAGAGGGGAGATAGTCCCCCAAACCTCGACATGGTGATAAGGCGGCCAGTAAACCTTACTGGGTTTTAAATAGATTGAAGTTTTTTTCCCGAGATAATAGACCAACGTTGTTCCCAAAAGGGTGTAAAGGGGGAAGATATTGCAGCAAAATAGTCCAAAAAGGGAAATCCTCTATAAGGACTGGTGGTATGTACTGCTGCCCGGCAGCAGTGTTGCCTGTTCATTGCCCTGTACGTCACATGACCGGGACCCAACAAAAAAAATATTTTATGTTTGGTAAAGTGCGGGTAGCCAAATTGGATACAGAGGACAAAGGGGGGTGAGGTGTTAAAATTTTTGTTAGCCTGTAAACCCTAGGGAGTCGAGAAAAACCACAAATGATGACACAGGATAGATGCAAACGGATAAGGCTGTAAGGATGGTTAAAAATTCAGCGAAAAAAATACTACCCGAAGAAGTAAATTTCCCCTTGTACGCGCTGTCCAGAAACCTGCAGTGATCCTAGCCATCAGAAGACTTAGAGCTTGTGTAAAACAGCAGTGGATGGAATGAGAGTGAAAGTGGTAAAAAAAAGAAGGGGGGAAGCGCCGTGCAGTTGGGTTTTTGAGAAGGGAGGGAGAAAGAACAGACTCAAACAGCGGGAACTTCCAGGGGGGTAGGGAAAAGTGAGATGCTAATGTACTAAAAAGGTGGTAGTTAAAGGAAGACAAGAGCGAATGAAGGCGAAGAGAGAAGGGGGGGGGGAGAAAACAGGGGGTGGAACAAATAAAGAATGTCTCTAATTCAGTGACCTTTCTATAAAGGAAAGGGATTGCGGAGATATGAGAGCGTACTAGTAGCGCAGGCAAGGGCATAGGGCGATCGGTAAGGAGGGAACGTTCGTTCTGCTAGAGGCTCTGACAGGGAAAGAGCGAAAAGCCCCAAGGCAAAAGTAACCCTTGGTGATGAATGGGGTTAAGGTTTTAGAGAGAGTGCAGGAGATGCCAGGGAATGATCTGGCACCATAATAAAGTTTCGAAAAAATAAGGGTGGAATGTAGGCGAAGGAGGTTCGACGATCACCCCCCCATGAAAGATGAGAAAGGGTTTTTTTAAAAAGGTTGGCCCGGCTGGGCAAGTTGCTTCAGAGAGGTAATGTGGGTTTCCAGGATCCCTACGATCAAGAGGAGGCCCCGAAACTTGACTGTATCACGTTAGGGGTACGGGAGCCTTTGAGGTACAAGGATGACGGGGTGACAGAGCGTCTAGTGAAAGTAAATTTTGGGGGGTTTTAGTGCGGAAAATTTAAACCCCCGTGTGGTGGCCCAATTTGGAAAAAACCGGGGCGACTGCATGTTGGAGAGAAAATGTAATGAGGGCAGTCAGGCCTGCAAGGAAAAAACGAATCATCAACATAGAGTGATACCCAAAAAAATTTTTGGAAGATAGAGGCCAAATATTAATAGCAAGGGAAAGTGTTTGTCAGAAAACATCCCTGGGGGACACCTTCGCTTGGATAAAGTTGGGGAGGCCATTTTTAACCTGAACAGGAAATGCCTTTTCAGTTAAAAAGTTCTTAAGGAAGGATGGTAGATTCCTAAAGGCCTAAGGGGGTGGGCTTGGGCTAAAATTTTTATATCTCAAGTTTGTCATAGCCTTTCAGGGTCAAAAATAGGCAATAACTGAGTGGTTTTTTCGCAAAGGCATTACGAAAATACGTATCAAGGTATAAGGGGTCTTGATAGAACGTCCCTTACGAAAGCCCTATTGACGAGTGGAGGGGACTGTTGGTGTCTCTAAAAAACCACCCTAAAAGTCTATTTTGGGTTCCATTACTTGCAAATGCACTGGGAAGAGCATCGGACAATAGTGGGGGTTTCATGTCCCGTAGGGCCCCGGTTTGCGGAAAGGGGGGAAAAATGGCGAATTTCCACGCGGGAAGAATCCCTTTTGGGCCAAATAAGATTGTAAAGGGATAAAAGGGGGCTGCAAGGGTGATGATGTAAATGTTGTAGCATACATATGAATGTCGTGGGCCCAGCTGCCGTTTATCGACAAATGAGTGTTGCCTCCCGTTCTTGAAGTGTAAAAGGGACATTATACTGTTCTTTTTTGAGAGAAGAAAAGTCCAAAGGGGGCTAACTCTCTGGCAGGCTTTTAGGAAAGAAATGAGGGGCATAGTGGAGTCCCCGGAATACGACCAGATGATTGCCAAATTTATTGGCAACATTAGGGGTTTTTCTATATCAACAACGGCAACCAGCGAACAGGAGCTGGGTCAGGAGAATATTTACCACTCGTTTTCGACTTTTTTCCGCTGCACTCAAGGGGAAGCATAGGTGATGGTGGGGGACAAACTCGCCAGCAAGTCGTTTAGCACCGGATGACACAGCGGCGATCGCCGCTTTTTTAAAAAACAAGGGTCTCTCTGTATTTTATTGTACCCGGTACCTGCCCCCATGCGCACGTTTCGAAGTATGCACGAGCACAAGCAGGAGACCCCCAGGCACGCATTTTGAGAAAGCCTGCCGAAGTTTGGGGTTTTAGAAGAGAAGCTGCGGTTGAAAACGGGGGAGAGGGAAGAGGTGTAAAAGCTTCGATGGAGGACGAAGAAGGAAAACCCCTTTAAAAAAAGTTTGGTGGAGTAAAGGTTCCCAAATTTGCCCGATTAAATTGCCAGCGTGGGGTGCGAAGAGGGGGGGCGAAAATGAAGGGGAAGTAAGAATGTTGGGAAATGATCACTGTCATGCAAGTCCCGGGAGAAAAAGCCAAGTGAAGTCTAATGCGGCGGGGGGGAAGAGCAGACGAGAGATCGATGTAAAGAGGTATGAGTCCGAGGATCAAAAAGGGTGCGAAGTACCTGTATTTAAAACATGGAGGGGGGGTGCAAGAAAAGCCTCTAAAAGAAATTTCCCGGGAATCAGTGAGGGCCCCCCCCGAGGGGAAAAGGTGGGCATTAAAATCACCCAAATAACAGAATCGGTGGCGGTAATGACGAAACAAGGATTTTAATATCGGAATAGATAATGCCCGGGAGGAGAGAGACATAAAGAACAGAGCGTTACACCTAGTAAGTGGATACGGGCTGCTGTGTTAATGCAGCGAAGTATGAAACAAATAGCTGATGGTACGGAATTTCAGGGCGTAGAAGAAGGGCACCCTTTCATAAAGGTCCCATCAGGAAAAGGATCTGAAGAATCCAATAAATGATAGCCTGAGATGGGATAATAACAGCAGAGTGTAATTTTGGTTCCTGTAAGCAAACACCAACAGGGGCAAACTGGGAGAGTAAACATCTGAAGCTCAACCCGATTACCCCTGAGGGCCGCATATATTCCACTCAATAGGCCATATTGGGAAATGGATAAAGTTACTTGAAATCCGCAGGTAAAGGGTTTCCTGCGGACTAGAGAGGTGTCAGAAAAGTCCACATGCGGATGGCGTGGAAAAGTTCAAGCGCGAAGGAAACGCGTGCGCTGTGAAGAAAGGAGTTGGCAGATGGAGCGAGGAGGAGAAAGAGTGAAGGGTCGATCAGTTGTCCATGAAGGTTTGGTTCTCTGCAATATATTCAGAGAGATTGCTATAGTGTTTCGAATTCAGAGAAGTCGTATGGGAGACAATATTGGAATGGTTCGGGGGAGGATGAGTAAAGTATTGGAACTTGTATTGGACTGTACAAGGTAGGGGGCCGAAAGGGTGGAGGGGAAGGAGAAGCGTGGCAGGGGACAAGAAGATGGCAGGAACCTGGGAGGGTGGCAGAAGAGGAAGAAAACTTGGGAGGGAACAGGGGAGAAGGTACTGTACGAGGAGGGTGATGAACTCTACACTTGTAACTGAGCCAGTGAGAGGGGGAGAAACCAGGGACAGAGACAGGGAGAGGTAAAATGAGGAGGTGGAAGAGGGGTAGGTGGTGTTAACGGACCTTTTTTTTGACTTTTGAGAAGTCGAGGGACGATGGGAGGAGGTGTCGTACGAGGTCTCGTCGATTACTGAGGCTGGAGAGAGAGAACTCGAAGAATCGAGATCAGGATGAGGCGTTGAAGTAGGGAACGTCTGAGCTGAGGACAGCAAAAGGGATTAGATACAGGAGTGTCTATGGGAGAGGTAAACCAAGAGGGGGGTTGTTGTAGACGATGGGATACCAGAAGTGGGGGGACGTTTTGAAAACAGGAATAAGAAACACGCGGAGTCCTCACTTGAGGGCGGAGATGAAAAACTGCATGGCATAATGGAGACCGTCTGTCTCTTTGAGGTAACGGATTCCCTCTCGTTTAAAATAGACTTGACAACGGCGAGAGTATGAAGGGTGAGTCCACATGACAGTTAAGGCAAGAGGGCGATCGATTGCAACAACACATTAGAATGGTCATCGGCACCACGACTGGGCTTCGGCGATAGATCTGCAATATTTCGCTGATGGCAAATCGCCAGCAATTTTACACTGTTGTGGTGTAGGGCTCACCTTTCGAACTTGTAACCGACTGTCCTGCCTAATAAACTGTGGTGGGAGTTCTCGGCTGTCAAAAGTTAATCGAGCCACATTGCTTAGGGTATCGTCCTCGCCGCGGGCAGGAAGAAAAGATCGTAAGTGTCTACCTTGGAGGATTGGGAGATCTTGGTTCCAGCTGTTCAAGAATGTCAGTGCCACATGTCTGGAAAATTTTGTTTTGAACTATGGTATGGGGCAGAAATATGGCACCACTACAAGAATTGAGGGAATGATGTTTTTCAAGAGTGACAGGAACAGTATCGATTGGGAACGACAGAGAAGATCATGAGGCCTGTGGTAGCATTCTGTATGGTAATGAGGCGCATACACTCTTAAGAGCATGAAAAGAAATATCTTCAACATGGCGTAGGGTGCTTGCCAATTCTGTGGGTCAGTAAGATAAGCAGTAGAGGAAGTCGGTGCGTCAAGTGAGATTTTACATCCATGGTTCACTCTGAAACTGAGCGTGGGAAGGGAGTGAAGGACTTGTCGATGTTTCTGAGAAGAACGGGAAGGTGGAGAAGTTATTCATCAGCAGGTAATTGGTCGTAGGCGTTATGCGTGGGGGGACCAGAGTTGGTCCCGACGGGTGGAACGGGTCGGCGTTTTTTGTAAAATTGCCGCCACCGTAGAGGGAGAGTTCGGAAGCATAGCGAGGAGAGCGAAGGTCGATAATCGAAGGAGTCAGTCGAGGCCTCAGAATAACCTGAAGCGGGTGAGGAAACAGCACCGGCAATAGGTACAGAGGATGAGGAGTGTTGAAGAGTGGTCCAAAGATGAGGCGGGTCAGAAACAGGGTGCAGTATCAAGAAGGGGCCCGGGGGTAAGTAGGTTATGGACTGGGTGCCATGGTAGGTTACTTTTCTTTGTTTTAAGAAAAAAAAAGGAAGGAAAGAAATTTTAAAATAAAAGAATAAAAAAAAGGGGGCCGGGAGGGATAGTTCCTAGGAGGAATGAAAAGGGCCAGAATTCTCCCTCCGTGCCCAAGAGGACCTCAAGCACTGCAAGTAGCGCAGTGCAGCCTGGACCCGTGCCATACCCTTCCCATCATGCTAGTAAACTAAAAATCGGGATAGCAAACCTCACATTCTGCCGAGCTACCTCGGTGGACAAAAAGAGGGAGGCGCCGGATATCCACCACAAAGCATACCTTCCTTCGGCCACCACCCCCTGAGAATCCGAAAGGGTGCTTCCAGAGATACACCCGTCGCCCGAAAGACACCCAAAGCTACTCTGGGAACCGGAGAGGGATGGGACATTCCCAAGGCGATCCTCCAGATTCCCACGCAAACTTACGCACAAGAACTCAACGGGAATGGGATAGACCTGGTTCCCTTCCCCTACACGGAATAGTGCACTCTGGGAGAAATCCCAAAGGCCAAAAGAGGGAGGGCAAAAGGGAGGGGTGGGGGGGGAGAAGCGGAGGAAAGGAAAAAGGGGGAGGATGGGATAGGGGAGGGGGATTGGGGAGTAATTAGTTTCGGTCTGAGGATGTCCGACAGGTCTAATTCTCAGACCAAGAACCTGTCACCACGGCCAAGGAGCCCCCTTGAAGAGGTTGTATTCGTGACTGTCAGATGTTGCCTGGATTGTTTTGTGTTTATATATTGTTTTATTGATGTTGTCCTGGTTCACATTTTTTTTTTTTAATTTTAAGTGAACCAAGGGAATGTGGACTGTATTATTTGGTGGGGAGAGGGACTAAGTAATAATGGGTAGGTACCATTATATCTATGAACCCTTGTGTAATTGTGAAAACAATGTAGTAGGCAGTCTGTAGGTTGGTTAGTTTATTTTAGGTCCTTGTATGGGCTTATTCAGTAGAGATTATGTAAGGTGAATGTTATTGTCCATCATCAGTGTCAGTGTTACATAATATATGTACCTATATATATTTGTACATGAAGTTCTAACAAAAAAAAAAAAAAAAAAACCCTGTTTTTCTGGTCAGTATTGCTTTGCAACATAATTCATTGTAAAGGTTGGGACATCCTAGTGGGAGGTAAATGATGTGAATAAATTAGGTAACATCCATCGATTGTTGTAGGTTGTTAGTGTGTAAATAGTGGGGTGGTTGGATAACCACGGGGGGGGAAGGGGTAATTGTCTGTGCGTAATATGTTCAGTGCAATGAATTGCATGGTCTGTAGTGGTCGATTACATTCTGAATGTGGGAAGAAAATGGATGTCTCTGAGCATACAGATTATGTAACATTTCGAGGAATGTGTGGATAAGTGTTTTTCATATTGAGTAATTCTGTTGGGTATCTCCAACAGGTTTGGTTTAAGTCATAGGATGAGGGAACAGAGGGGGGGTTGTACCCACACGGAGTTGTAAGTGTTTTTTTTTTTAGTTTTTATTTTATTTAGTAATTTTAGCATACATACAGAGGTACAAAAAATACAGGTAAAAGCAGCATGCCAAAGCCACTTATATGTATAGCATTATGGGCTGGCTTAAAATTAACTTAAGATTAACTAGTAATGATGAAATCAGTGATAAAACATTGTAAACAGATAACTATAAAGCACAAATGAGTATTACAAAGACAGGTCATATGGTTGCATGCATTGTTGTACATTCACTAGAATGGAGTATTCTGTTAGGTAGTGTATTTAAAATAAATAACGAAGTTAGATTGGGTCCTAGGTTTTAACATTGGTGTGGTATAATTGTGAGTAACTTAGGATATACAAATTTATAAGGTTGTTATTCAGTATAATTTGGTTTTTGAGTAAGTGTCTTTCGAGAAGAGACTTGAATTTATAAACAGGTAGGGTTTCTTTTATATTTACAGGTAATGATTTCGATTTATGGGCACTTTTATGTGCATCGGGTTTTTGCATAGTGTGAGGATGTCACGAGGAATCTTCAAAAGAGTGAGATGTGCCTAGGGTTTGGTCATGTGTTCTATTTGAGGTTGGCAGGTGTTGTTTGTGGGGAGGGTTATTATCTGAGTTAAGTGTTATATGTCTGTATAGAGTGCAGTAATAAGTATGGTTGTTGTGTATGGTGAGTAGGTGTGGTGTTGTGAAATTGTGGAGGTGTGCTGCCTGTATTGAGATTTTCATTTGACTGCAGCTTTTGTTGGGGAATTAGTGGTCTGAGGTGGTTAATTGTTGTTGAGCCCATGCACAAATTTCATAGGTGAGTAGGGGTTTATATAGTGTGATAATGGGCAAGGAGGGCTCGGATGTGCGTTCTAGTACCGGATCTTCCGATTGTTATGCCTACAGTTCTTGGATAGTTTGTAGAATGGTGTTGGTTTGTTTATGAAAGGGGAAGTATTATCAAGGGGGATTCCTAAGAATTTTCCTCTGTTCGCTTTTGTGATAGATGAGCTGTTTCGGTATGTTAAGACGTACATCTGTAGTTGTTACAAACTGAATGAAGTAGGTTTGTCAATGTTTAGTGTAAGTTTGTTAGACCTCATCCAGGTAGAATTTTGTAATCGGTGTTTACAGAATTGGCTAGCGTGACTGGTCGGGTGAGAAGACTTATGTAGTGTTTGTATCTGCAAAAAGTGTGGTTGGGTAATTGCGAAGATTTGGTGGTCATTTATGTATTTAGGAGAAAGAAGATGGAAGGACAATCCCTGGGGGTACCAACTGTAATTGATTGAGCGGAAGGCTTGCCCCATTTGCGTAACATATTGGCTTCTGTTGCTGAGGTATGACTTGAGGTAGTTGAGGGAGTGCCCTTTAATACCTGTGTGACAATTTTACAGTGGAGCAAGTCAGTATCAAAAGCTTTAGTAAGTCAAGGAAGATCCCAGTGGGACTTCTTTTTTCTCTTATTGCGTGTATATATGTTATAGCATGGGTATAATTGCATCATTATGTTATTAGTCCTGAACAAATTGGCAGGGGTTGAGAATGTTTTGGGGAGATGGGGTAGGAGTAGTTCGTTTATGAAATATTAATTTTCGAAGATTTTTGAGTGGGTGTGTTGTGTAAAATTGGATATGGCTATTCTTATCACTCTGTTTGGTCTTCTTTATGGATCGGGGTGACCCTTGCTATTTTGAGAACTGTAGGGAAGGTGGGAGGAATTCAATGGATTTGTTAAAGTGTGTTGGCATGATTGGTGATAGTACTCACGAAACTTTTTTGTATTTAAAGGTGGTAAGGTATTTAAAAATCTCCTTGCCTTGTTTTTTAGCGTGGTTGATAATAAGGGAGATTCGTATGGGTTAGTCGGAGCTAGGAACAGTGTGTTTCAGGGTAGTTGCCAGTGAGGTAAGTCTTATGGTGGGGGAATATGAGTTGGGTTTTATTGGCAAGGTTTTGTCCTATAGTGGAGAAGAAATCGGTAAGCTGTTTCTGTTGGTGGGAGTTGGGGTTAATCTGATCTGCTAATTTTATTTCGCGATATCTTTTTTGTTCCCACGAATTTCTGATAGGGTCTTCCAGGTCGTTTTCATATCTCCTCGGAAGTTGGGATAATCTGTTCTCATTAATACAGTTTTTCTGACTTCTTATCAGGCTCTGGATAGGGATTGAATAGTAACGTTTTGTTTGGTCTGGTTCGTGGACCCATTCTGTACTGTTTTTATTCGGTGTTTGTATTTATGGATTTTGAGAATGCTGGGTGTTAGCCAGGGACGGTTCAGTCTCTTTGATGTCATCTGTTTTGTTTTTTTAGGGCAGTGCTTGTTTATAGAGGTATTGGGTCTTTTTTAGAAAATTATTAATACATTAGTCAATATCTATAGATTTCTAGCTCAGTGTGCCAGTCAATGTTTGTTACTGCTGCTGTGAAGTTATTAATGGCTGCCTCATTGTGAAGTCTGAAGGTGACTTTAGTAGTGTCTTGGGGTATTTTACCAAGAGTTATGAGGAAAGTAGGGTAGTGGTCTGTGGTATTATCTGTAATTATGCCTGATTTTAAAGGGGATATGGTGTTGGTCCAGATGTGGTCAAGTAGGGAAACACTAGTCTCCGTAACTCTTGTAGGTTTTGTTACTGTTGGTAGCAACATGCAGTTACTCATTTTGTTTGAATTCAGTAACATGTGGGTCCTGGTCTTGCAGGAGATTTATATTGAAGTCACCCGAGAGTAGCAAGTGATCTTTGTTCATGCGTGCATCAGTTATCATACTTCCTAGGTTTTGACTAAATTGGCTAATGTTTGATTGTGGAATTCTGTAGATGTTTATCACTGAGAGGTTTTTGTAGGTATTTGGATTTGAATTTAGCTATTATATATTCCCCATGTTCATCCCTTGTGCAAGTATTAGTGATACATTCTAGTTGGTCTGAGTAGTATATGGCTGTGCCACCCCCTTGTTGGTCTGGCCTACAGTTGTGTATGGCTGTGTAACCAGGAATGGCATCGACATCTGTAGTATCAGGCTTTAGCCAGGTTTCAGTTAGTGTAATGATGGACATATTGGCATGCAAGGAATTTAGTAATGCTAGGAGGTCATCGTAATGCTTGTTTAAAGATCTGATATTGTAGTTAAAGATAGTTATGTTGTGTGATAGTTATATTGGTGTGTAATGTTAGCTGTAGGTAGGATTTGTTAATGTTATAGCCCTACATGAGTTTTATATATATTTTTTGTAATATCATGTTTTAAATAAAATATAAAAAAAATCCTGAGCAGATGGTACCAGTCCAATGTTTTGGAATCTCCTGTACTACTTGGTTGGAGCACCACAAGTAGGATAAATAAGGGCCGGTAGTAGTTGGACAATGTTGATTAGTTTAATTAACAAGTATCTTGCTCCCTTATTGGCGTCTATCCTGGATGACCACGCCAGGAACAGAGCTGGTAATTATACAAAAAATAGACTGGTTACCAACAGTTAGGCAAATATAATATTTAAGAACGAAAAAGAGTGGTATTAAATATCAAAATCGTTACTTGTAACCAACACACAAAAGAAGACAACGAACAATAATACTCCTGGTTGATCACCTTACCTGATCAGGAGAAGAGTGGAGGTAAAGTGACTCGCCAAGCTTCAACCCACACCAGGTAAGGTCAATACTACCAGGAGTAGAAATTGAAGCACACCAGACACCAGGAACTAAAGTTTCGCCGCAGCCCACCAGAGGGGAGTGTGCGACGTAACTCGCTAATGGTTGCTGATTGCCTGAACAACCCTAACCCCACTTGTAACCCACTTTTCCCTCACAGTGCCTGCAGATACCCTAGGCACAGTATTTACGTAGATTGCAATTTTGTTTGCTAGGATTTATTGTAGCTGTGTTCATTGCTGGTGCATTTATTTTTCTTGTTTCCTCCCTATCTTTCACTCCTGTATGGACATCTTTTTTTTTATATTTTATTTAAAACCAATACAGTATACATAAAAATAAAAAAATTTTTTTTTTATATTTTTATTTAAAACAGAGCAAATACAATAATGTATAAGAGTATAAAATTAAAAACCATACTAGATATTACAAAACCTCTAATACACAATCCCGGTACATTTTAAGAACACCATAGATCATGGCCATATTACAACCATATACATAACCCACAACCATATACATAACCTATAAACCCTCCTTTTATAATAATCATTATTGCCAGTGCAGACACAGCTGACACTTCTACCCCCCCCTCCCCGTATGTACAGTCCCCGTTCTAAATAACATACATTGAATTATCCTAATGAATGGTCATATGAACCCTGACCTCATCAAAACCTAAAAGTTGGTAGTGCATGAACAAGACAAAAACACAAATTTACAGACTAAAACAGATATGAAACATTACATTCATATACACCTACACTGTAATAAGTAGAAGAATATACACCACCAATATGATATCAAATATTAATGTTAACCATGAATTACAAACATTCAAAACATTGCATATCGTGAAGTTCACACTCAAAATGCAAGATAATACACCACATGCCACATTAGTGGTACAATACTAGGCTATGTAGCACTGATAAAGAGTTCGCTGGGAAACACCCCAGTATATAATTTTGAAATCCTGATATGGATCTATTTTTTCATTGTTCGCATCGCTGTTGGGCCATGCGGACGCACTGTGCAGTAGCTCCCACTACACCTGGTTTCTGCGCAGTTTTCACTGTTCAGACATGGCGGAGTACACTGGCAGGAGGATTAATACAGTTTGCATTGAGCTGTTGAGGGGTTCTCTGAGCCCTGCTACTATGAACGTCGTTCTACCTGCAATTATTAGGGATTTATATGGTATCCCTAATGAGGAACTGTATGGTGTGGCCCTTAATGGGATGAAACGAGTATTTGTGAAGTTCCTGAGAAATAGCTACTACAGCAGTGTGGTGGAGGAGTACCAGAACGGCGAATGTGTCTCAACTCGACGATGGATGGTGCATGCATGACGTATCTACATTCTACACGTGGGTACGAGTGAGGAATGTACCCTTCGAGGCAACTCAGTTTGGTATACAGGAAGTTTTTCGCAAGTATGGAGTCATTCATGAAGCCAGAGGTGGGGTATGGCGGGATGGACCATATGTGGCCTCCCGGAAGGGTCATACAACATCAAGATGACTTAAAGACGCCTATACCTTCGTATGTATGTGCCAGGCACCAGAAATCAGGTATATGTGTCGTATGTGGGGCAAAGGAGAACGTGTCGTCTTTGTGCTCTTTTGACCATATAGTGGCACAATGTGCACGTAGAGTGCCCCGGGGTGTCAGTCCCGGTGGAGGACGTCCAGCAGGCGAGTGTGGTGGCGGCGGCGAAGAATGGGACTACTCTATGAGTGAGGAGGTGGAAGAGGGTGAACAGATGGGGACGTGTGTCACACTCCCGGTGGAGGAGGGAGATCCTTCTCCAACATCTGAGGTGGTGGAGGAAGTGGTGGAGACGACACAGGAGGTGTCCTTGAGTCAGTGCTCCAGGAATTCTTGGAGGAGGCCTTGGTAGGAGAGGACATGGATGGACGGATCAGTGAAAAGCAGCAATTGCAAGGCCTGAGTGAGAAGTCGGAAGTAGTAGGGAACACTGGAAAGGATACACTTGTAGTGGCAGAGGTACACAGGAGGATGTACCTGAGGAAGAGGTGGCTTTGGGAGGCAGCTCTAGGAAGAGACCAGCGGGGTTGACTGAATTAGATGATGTTTTAACACCTGGGCAAAGACCAGGTAAGAAGGTTTGGGCGAGGTGGTCTGCAAACCCCTACAGGGGGGGGAGTACAGGGAAAATCGGGGAGAGACAAGGGGGGTAGGAAGTTCTATTAAAAAGAGTAATAAGGAAAGTTTAAGCAGCTTGAAGGGAAGTGTAGCAAGCCACAGCGGCATAGGGGTAAGCCCCTCTTCTTGACCATTCAGGTGTGTAACGATAAATGCTAATGGCTTAAAAACTGAGGTTAAAAGGTGTGGTTGGAGTGGTTCCTTAAAGGTACGACGTTGATGTTGGTTTCCTACAGGAGCATAACTATAAGTCAGGTAGTGAGTTGAGATTGAGAGGATATAAGTTTTTTGTGAGCATGCAACGCTTTTAAAGGGCGGAGTGGCTGTTTTAGTAAAGGAGACCAGTCCCTTGCGAGTCATGGGGTGGAGGAGGGGGTGGGGGGAGGTTGTTCGGTGGATGGGTGGTGGGGGGAGAGTAGGGTATTTTTGTGGGAGTTTATATGCCTGCGATTGGTAACGTAAGGATCAAATCAGATTTTGTTCGGACGTTTTGTTATATCATCTCAGGGGTTTACCTGCCATAGTGATAATTGGAGGTGATTGGAATTGTGTGATTAGGCATGTAGACGTAGTTCCTAGGGGGCGGGTGTGTGTTTGGTGTTTTAAGGATGCATTGTGCGATGTCGGGGTGGTAGATGTGGTTGGCAGGGGGGTATCAGGTTGAGTATACCTATGTACAGGGAGTTATGAGGCAAGGTTGGATAGGATTTATGTGAGGCAGGGATAGGAGTGGAGAGAGTTAGAACAGTAACGTGGGTTTTTCAGACCACAGAGCAGTGTTGGCTGATCTTAGGTGGATGGTATTCCGAGAATATATCAGGCTATTGGAAATTAAATTGTGAGGCTTTTTACAGGAGGAGGTCAAGGTCGGTCTTTCAGTCATGGTGGAAAGGCTTTTGGAAGGCTAGGGATGAGGAGGTGGATTTGTTAGATTGGTGGGAGTTGCAGGCAAAGGTGAAAATTGTAGAATTTTTAAGGAAGGGGCAGGGAAAGGGCACGCTGGAGTTTGGATTGCTGAATTATTATAGAGGGTCAGTTGAATGATTGTTATGCGGGGGGAGTAGGGAGGGAGGGGAAGGAGTTATGGGGAACTTAGGAGTCGTTTAGTAGAGATGCATAATGAACGTTTTGATGCACTCAGGGTCAGGGCAGAATTGGAGGACGTACTAAAGGTGATAAGCCAACCGGGTATGTTCTCAGAAAATTCAAGGACAGACAGTTGAGGATACCATGGCGCATATTGTTGTGGAGGGTGGGAGGGTTATGTGAGGGGACAGGGTCTCACTGACACAGATTCTATCAGTAGGTATGCTGATGATTGGTTTACAGAGAAATGGAAGAGAAGGGAGGGGTAGGTGGGGATAGAAACATTTCGTGGGATTAGGGTACCGCAGGGTATGGGGCAGAGGGATAGGGAGTTGGAGGGAGGCATTACGGGGGAGAGGTGGGGGAAGTGGTGAATGGGTTGAGTCAGGGAAGGCACCGGGAATAGATGGGTTACCTAATGATTTTACAAAGCGCATTGGGAGGTTCTGAGGGAGTGCCTTGTGGAGGTTCTGAATTATATGTTGAAATGGGCAGAATGGCGCAAACACAGAGAACTGGGGTCGTTGTCTTGGTGCCAAAGAAGGGAGGAGAGGAGAAGGGTTTGGAGATTATCGTCCGTTGTCGTTAATGTGTACGGATTACAAAATTTTTGCAAAGGTATTGGGGAACAGATTAAAGAAGGTAATTGGGAGTAGAGTACATGAGGGACAGTATGGGATTCCGGGAAGGACTATGAAGAATGGGCATAGTGCGATAAGGGATTTTATAGAGAACTGTCAGGGAGGGGCGTCCTTGCTTGGATTGGGCTCAGGCATATGACTGTGTGAAGAGGGACTTTTGTGGGGATGTTTGGAGAAATTGGGTTTTAGGAGGGGGGGTAGTGAGGTGGGTGCGCATGCTGTATGAGGGGGCTGTAATGAGGGTGCAAGTTAATGGTAAGCTGGGGGGGCGGTGATGATGGAACAGGGATTAAGGCAGGGTTGCCCGCTGTCACAGTTGCTTTTTGCATGCGTGCAACATCCTTTCTTTGAGGCTGTGGACGAGGAATTGAGGAGGTGGGGGGAAGTATGGGGGGCATAGTAGGTTATGTGGATGATACAACTGTGTTAGTTACGAGTGGGGAGGCTTTACGTAGGTGGGAGAGGTCATTAGGAGCTTTGGGTATGTTTCAGGATGGTAGTTAATTTAGCAAAGTCTAGGTTATTGGAAGTAGGAACATGGGTTGGGGGGAGATGGGGGAGGAGATGGGATGGACGGTTTGTGATAGAATTAAGTGTGTGTGGATATGGTATATGAAGCAATTGCAGGAATGTAGAGGGATTAACTCAGAAGCAGTCCCGAGTAGGTTATAGCAAGTTAAAAGGTTTGAGGGCCAGTGAAGTGGCGTTACAGCAGAGGGTGTTAGTAATTAATTCGGTGGTGTATAGCAAGGTCTGGGTGTAGCGGAGGTGTTCCCTTGAGGGTGCAGGATATACAGGAATTACAGAGGAGGTGTTGAGGTTTGTGTGGGGTTTGGGAGGGCCTGGTTGTCCAAAGATGTGGTCATGACGGAGGTGAAAGGGGGGTCTAGTTTGTTGGACTTAGGGCCTAGGGTAATGGTATTATATATTAAGCAGAGGTATTTAGGTGGGGGGAGAGAGGGTGTTAGGGTGGTAGGGTGATGAGGGATGCTAGAAACTGGTGGAGTGGTAGGGATTTGAGAAAGTGTGAAGATTGTAATAAGATTCATGTTGGCAGTGGGGCAGGTAAAAAGGTTGAAGGTAAAAGCAGTGGTGGGTGTGGTGTGGGGAAGGGGTGCATGCAGGGGTCGCAGTATACCCCATGTATAACTGGAGGGTCATATGGAGGGAGTTCAGGATGCTTCGATACCAGCAAGGGTTAGGGAGTTGGTGTATCGTTTTCTAATGGGTGTGGTGGCATCTAAGTATATGTTGCATAAGATGGGGTTTGTTAGAGAGGCAACATGTTTTATTCTGTGGAGGAGGAGACAGCATATCATGTGGTATATTTTGTTCATCTTTGGAAGTGGTGAGAGTCTGGATGGCGGGGTTATTAGGCTGTTGGGGGGGGGGAGTTGGTCTTTTCTTAGATCGTTGTCAATGGATGTTAGGGGGTAGCAAGTGAGGTGGGTAGGGCTTGATGTATGCATGGCAGATTAATTTGCATGTTTCTTGGGGTATGAGGCAGATTGCAGGGCAGTTGAGGATAAAAGCGTTAGCAGCGAGGTTTATAGGACAAGGTGTAGGAATAGGTTAATATATGGGGGGAGATGGGATTCAAGTTTTTCGATAGGTTATCGTAATTTTTCTGTAGCACAGCTTCTAAGGGAACAGGGGGGGGCAAGGGTAGGGTCTTTTTTGTGAGGGGGGTGTAAGGTTAGGCTAGCAGTGTGGAAGGTGGTGTGAGGGTGAGATAGTGAGGGCATATATTTATGAAATGGTTATGTTCCTGTAGAGATATTTGATATTGGCGTTCAGTACCTTGGATACATAGTCATAATTGGAATGCCTTGCATTACATATTTTGGTTGGGTATATTATTGCACTCACTATCGAGGAGAGGTGGTTTAAGTGGCTGCTATGGCTTTTTAGGCCATGTAGTACTGAACACGTGAAAAAATGATTTACCAGTGAATTATAGTATTTGTTTTTATTAACATTGAGAAGGGGTTTAAAATATAAAATAAAGCAAGTAAACACTGTAGTCAGTACGTAGTATAGAATGAAGCTGTTTTTAGTAGTTTTAACGTGTAGCTGCAAGTACTTTCCATATTACCCTTGTGGATTAGTTTTTCTTTAGATAATTAGTATACAAGTATTTCCTTTATAACGGTACTTCTTTATAAAAGAAGGATTGTAATACCTTGGCACAAGAGAATGTGAAGAATATGACTTTGTCAAGGAAGTTTAAATTGTGTTTCAGATAGGGAGATTAGAATTTTGTGTTTAGTCATTAACAAGTTTGATCTTAAAATAGGATTTAGTTAGTGGTAGGGGTGTACCTGTTGGTTTTCATGAAAGGGTTCTTTTTATTATTTTCCCCCGTCCTTGTTGGGGGAGAACCCATTTGATATGTTCCAATGATAATTCTAGCTTTGGTTTATATTAAATATGTACATAGGTTGTTTAAAGTTGAGGTAACATGAAGTGTATCCTCTAATTATGTGTAAAATACATGTTATACAATGATGTTCTGACAGTTTGATTTTCATGGTTGTTGTTTTATTATTATTGATATGGAATATTGTGGATGTATATTCTTCCAATTATACAAGTGTGTCCGTGTAGTAACATAATGTACATATCTGTGTTCTTATGTACTTTTTTATTTTTGTTCTGGTTGTTTATGCATAACTGATTTCTGTAATTCTCATTTAGGTTATGAGGTAAGGGCATATTGTGATTGTTAGGTTACTTGAGGGTGTTTTTTTTTTGTCAAAACGGTGCATGAAAATATTTTTTGTATGCACTGGTTTATTAATTTTTGTTAAAAAGGGGTTTTGGTAGGTCATGTTATTGGTGTGTAAATGGTGGTAATTCACCTAAGGGTAACGTGTTATTTTAAGTACTGAAATGTGTGGTAGAGGAATTTTTATAATACCAGTATAGTTCTTTTATAATCACTTATACGTTCTTGTATTAGTTGTTAAAATGAGGGGTAAGGAACCGATTATATGGGTATGACTTTGTATATAGCCTTTTATGTATAATGTACTACGTGTGATTTTCTTTGGATTATATAGTCTTTTGTGAGTAAGAAACTGTATTTTTTAATTTATTAAACCATCCTGTATGTTTGGGTGTGGGTTGCCTTTTGTGTAGTCACATGTATGATTGAATTTTTTGGGGATGGCAATCATGTTAAATTGAAGTGTGTCTCTTAAGTATAGGTTAAGAGCTGGGATAGGGAATGTGGAATTGTTGTTTCATATTTAATGGATAACATGTCTTAGTTTATGTAACGTATGCATAGTATACATATGAATATGTATTGTGCTTTTTAAATAAAATATAAAAAAAAATACTAGGCTATGTAAATTATTTAAAGAACCCAAGACTAGAACATAAATAAGTATTATCCAAAAGGTTCATCATGATTTTAGTAACTTAACAACTCCAAACTCCTTATAACACCTAACACGCCACATACAAACTTACCAATAACGTAACATACATTCCACAAGACTATACTTTTTAAATTTTAATCTAGAGAACTAATCCTTATCCACACACGTTTACATAATAGGAAATTACTTTAAATCTGATGCAGGAACGCGTAACAAAAATGTAAAAATAACTCAGTTCTTCAAGGAACAAAGTGAAAGGAATATCCTCTCAAGAAAAGTTTAAAATTCAATTGCAAGACCAGTACAAGCGAAACATAATACGCTACCAAAGGAAAATATACATATTATATAATTTATATATTTAAACTGCCATTTACACCTTCCCCACCAAGGGAACTAAGCTAAACTAATCTTTCACAACCTCTCATCTAGACCCACATGAGTACCTCCAATCACACCCAATCACCCATCATTGCGCACCCAAGGAGGTGAGCCCGTTTAATACCCCTGAACCCCCCCCCCCTCCCTTTTACCACCCTACTCACCCCGGCAGTTAAAACCCTTATAACGCCAATAAATTCCCTATTGTTAGGCCTCTATAACCCTCGGAAAAAACCTCATCCCACCTTTTCCCAAAAATGTCTCTAATTGCGACACAAGTTCGATAAAACGTCGCCGCCAAAGTCCTTCTCAGCACATCCCCACCCTCCTTCCCCCTCATACCCCACAAAACAATATGTAGTCCACGATTACATATGTTAAACCCTTACCACACCCTCATCCACACCACTCATATCAAGACTCAACGCTCGCAATACCAACACACCTTGACCCCCCACCCTCACCACAACCTTATTCATCCATACCCTGATGCACTCCAAACCTTCACAAAAATAGACAACATGATATGCAGTCTCTTCCCCACTGCATCTGCCACACCCCCCACCCTCGATAACCCTCCTATCTCGGAGCATCGCTCCCGATCCTGGACCTGGAGAGAGTTTCGGGGGTCAATGCCCCCGCGGCCCGGTCTGTGACCAGGCCTCCTGGTGGATCAGCGCCTGATCAACCAGGCTGTTGCTGCTGGCTGCACGCAAACCAACGTACGAGCCACAGCCCGGCTGATCAGGAACTGACTTTAGGTGCTTGTCCAGTGCCAGCTTGAAGACTGCCAGGGGTCTGTTGGTAATCCCCCTTATGTGTGCTGGGAGGCAGTTGAATAGTCTCGGGCCCCTGACACTTATTGTATGGTCTCTTAACGTGCTAGTGACACCCCTGCTTTTCATTGGGGGGATGGTGCATCGTCTGCCAAGTCTTTTGCTTTCGTAGTGAGTGATTTTCGTGTGCAAGTTCGGTACTAGTCCCTCTAGGATTTTCCAGGTGTATATAATCATGTATCTCTCCCTCCTGCGTTCCAGGGAATACAGGTTTAGAAACCTCAAGCGCTCCCAGTAATTGAGGTGTTTTATCTCCGTTATGCGCGCCGTGAAAGTTCTCTGTACATTTCTAGGTCGGCAATTTCACCTGCCATGAAAGGTGCTGTTAGAGTGCAGCAATATTCCACCTAGATAGAACAAGTGACCTGGCCCAAAATCCCATGCGGGAAAACGGTACATAACCTCACGTGGCCTAGGTCGTATCCTTAATTTACTAAATCTTCGCCATATTATATCCCATGCATACATGGGGTAGATCCTTCAACCGGCGCCATTTACATTTTCTCTTAACAATCTACATAAATTCCCACCTTTACTTTTCCGGTTCCTTGGCTAGCACTAAAGCACGTAACACTGTTTCACATTCCTTCTTTTTCCCCCCCTGCATACCATTTTCCTCAGGTGAGCATGTACCTTATCTAGCTGCCCCCCCCCCTCCATCCACCTGCACTTATCACTTCCCTCTTAATAAAAACACTTTTTCACGCACTTTCTTAAGCCCAACAAACCTAACCCTCCCCTACATACCGGCAATGTCACTACCTCCCTTCGCAACCAGTTGCACCCTGAGCCCCACAAAAATTTGAACACCATTCTAAGAATACTCGTGATCGCTGTTCCTGTTAAGGGCATCACTGCCAAAACAAACCAGACTTTACTATTTTGTAATACATTGATGACGATTGCACGTTGCCAAAGGGGTTTTAAATGGTGCGGTCGCAGCATTCCCAAACGTCGCTGAAACCTTTTCCACCATCCTATTCGAATTGCTAATCCTTGCAGCACTCAGGTCAGCCTCATAAACGACACCACAGATTTTCATACTCCTGGTTCTCCGCTGCACAACATCACATCCCCAATCTAATCCCCTGCCCACTCTCCCAACCCCATTATCATTGACTTTTTCCAGATTTACCTTCATCCCAGTAGCTCTCCCAAAATTGTGTACAACTTCCTCCAAAAGTCCTAACCGTGTCTCCTCACTCACCAAAATAGTTGTATCATCAACAAGCCCACCAAACCAGGCCAAGGCTTCTGCTCACCATCCCCATCCCCTTCCTTAGACGATCCTCCACCATCCTATAAAAGGGATCCTGAACACATGCAAAAAAAAGTTGTGATAATGGACATCCCTGCCGAAGACCTCGCTCCATGGTGACTCCCTCCCCCCCCACACACCCTTGATTTGCACCCTTACCCTTCGCGTTGAATAAAAACTATCCACCCACCCCACTATTTCTTCGCCAAACCCCTGTCGTAGGAGAATATCCCTCAAAGCCTTTTTTTCCACCCTTCATAAGCCCTTGCCAATCCAAGGGCCACCACGCCCCTCTTCCCCTTTCCATGTCCTCCAGGAACCCCTTTATGATCCCGTGGCCCTCGCCATTGACCAAACCAGGCAACCCAAACTGAGACTCAAACACGCCCCTCCCCACAACACATTTAAGCCGATTCCCAAGAATTTTCGCGAACAATTTATAATCAGCACAAAGCAACGAAATGGCTCGGTAATCCCAAAGGGTACTCTGCTGTTTACCCTTGGGGACCAACCCCCACCACCGCCTTGCCTGTGATTCCCCATCTTACCTCCTTCCTTCATGGTATTCATTAACTCTACTAGGAAACCCCTAAGCAGATCCCAGTGCTGTACATAAAATTCGCTAGGTAAACCATCGATCCCGGGTGCCTTTCCTTCCTCATGTCCATAAAGGGCTCTCCATATTTCCTCCTCCTCAATGACCCCACCCATTTTGCCCCGATCACCCCCTCCCCAGTTTGCATGGCACATACTCACATACCTGCCCAAGAACCTCCCCAAATCTACCCACTACTTTTCCCATATTCCTCAAACCATCTATCTGCATATGCACTCATCCCCGTGGTTTCCCGTAATACCTGTCCCTCTCAAAACCCCCCCCCACCAAAGAATGATTGCAATCCCGTATTGTAGTCGTTCGCTGTCGTACCTTCTGTCCTCGCAGCACACAAGCCGAGGGCTTGTCCCCCCATAGTACTTCGTCCAACCCCCTGTATACGTACCGCTGCAAAACGTTCTTCTTGTAAATCCCTTATCCTGCCCTTCAACACGTGTATATCCTCCACGGGGTACCCCCCGGGCCCACAGCCCCCCCTTTGTAACAATCCCGTAATCTAGATTCTAAATAATTTGACAAACCATACCGCAATTGATTTAGGGCTTTACCCTCCCTCACATAAAACTGACGTATTCTTACTTTACCACACTATCCCACCATCCTACCACATCCTCCTCAGTCCTTCTGTCTCCCCAAGCGTTCCCAAAATACTGCAAAACCTTCCAATCCCTCCCAAACCCTCAAACCATCGTGTTCAGTTTCCAATAATTTTCCTGCCTACGAGCTAAAGCATCCCACCCCACCTCCACTAATACTGCCTATATCAGAAGACAAACCAAACTCAATAGTTTTAAAAGAATCTACCAAAACCCTCTGAGATAAATATAACCTGTCCAAACGAGCCGCATATCCCATTCTTATAAACATATGTTCCACCTCCCACAACCTCCCCCAAAAGCATCAATTAACTGAAGGTCTCTAAGCAGGCCTCCCAAGACTGAGGAAAAATATCCCCTCCTCTGGGTTCCACGCTGCCCTCTTAACTACACAATCCAATCCCCCCCACAATCGCCACCGACGGTAACTGCGTAGGTAGTTCACGAGCTCCTCACGACAAAATCCATCTTCACTTTTACGTCCTTTCTGCTGGGGCATAACACCACAAACGCCACTCTCTCTCCCATCCACCATCCTTCCACACGTAATACTCTCCCCCCCCTCCCCCCCCTCTTTCCTGTGCAATACAAACGGGCTCGCCTCCCTGATCAACACACCCACTCCTCCTTTTAAACGCTCAGACGGCAACACATAAGCCTGATACCCCGGCACGTCTAATTCACGACCAAGCTTAAAATTTGCCCTGCAAAAGCTACATCAATCTTTTACCTATTCAAAACATCCTGAAGCACTCACGTTTTAAAACCATCACACAGACCATTAATATTTATTGTTACACACCTGAGGCCGGCTTAAAGTTTCCCCCCCCGCCTCATGTCATGACTCTCCCTTTCAAACCATTTCCCTGGGCTTTTCCTTTGCCACATACTCCACCCTCCTTCCCAACCATCCCCCCCCTTCTGTTGTGGCCCTCTCGTAGAGTCACTCTGAGCACCATAACCCCATGTCTTTTTTCCTGGCCTTTGCGCCGGCCCTCAGAACATCGTCCGAATCTGACCGCGCTGCCCTTTCCTTGTAGCTCCTTCAGTTTCCATATCTGAGTCCTGGAGCCAGCACAATGGACTTCCACCTCTACCACCCTTAATCGCCTCCCTGTCCTTCCATGCACTTACACTGTCCATCACAGGTGCCACCTGATCCTCCCCCTCCCGCACACACCTTCTGCCCTGACCAGGTTCCTGCTCACTGTGACCTCCACCTCCGTAACTGTAAACATAGCTGTATCACCGTCTCCAATCCTCTCAATAGCTTCACTTTGGCGCCAACCTGCACCTCTTCACTTGGCAGCTGTACTGTTTATGGGCCAGGTGATTCATGGATCTCCACTTTTTCTGATTCCACAGGAGGAGCCATCACCTCCCTTTACTCCACAAGCGACCACGCCCTCCTCCTTGCCTCCGTTCTTCCTCAGGCATCGGTTTCTCATGGGCAGGGGCTGCGCCCCTTGCCGCCCAGGGCCCTATTCCGCTTGCCACAGTCTGCCGCCTATGGGCAAATTCGCCACACAGTCGGCATGTACGCCTCTGCCCCGCATACGCTACCATTTCCTGGTTCTAAACTCCTCGAGATATACATACGAGGGTATAGGATGCCTTAGCGTCATCTTGAGATTGAAAGAACCCTCAGGATAACCCGTGTAAGCTCCTTTACCCATTTACCAGGTTGGGCCAGATGTACAGTGCCATAACGTTTGAAAACATTGCGTATACCACTTCATCAGCCTCAAAAGGCACGTTTCGGAGCTTAACCCACGAATAATGTCGTGATACATCCGTCAACATGACCCTCACTGCCGGTGTTACGTTAATGCTGACATCTTGATAACGATCCACCAACGCCTCGTATACTTGAGCAGTTAGCACCTTCACGAATATTCTATACACACCGTTCAGTGCTACTCCATACAAATCCTCGTCTCTGATGCCGTATGTCTCTCTCACAATTTTGGGCAATAACACATCAACTGACGTAGGCGTTAAAGCCCCACTAATAAGCTCAAAGCCCACAGTATTCACCCTTCTGCCCCACAAACCCGGCGCCATGTTGTTGACTGAGTAGCTCGTCTGGGAAAACAGTAGAGGGGTGCAAAGCACGACCGCACTCTACCTCATCCAGGCAGCGAATATATGTTCCAAAATAAAAATAAAAGGAAACAGTATGGATCTCAATCCTGAAGGTTTGGCCATTGACATAAGAAACCCAACACAAAATAAACTAACAAATGGATTGCACCTATATACTCGCAAAATATAGCTGTATAACATACAACAGTAACTTACGCAAACATAGCTACAAATAAACACAGTAACAGGGTCATGAACTGGGCATATATAAACATTCAATGACTCAAAACCCAACTTAACATATAAATTTTACATATAACATGAAAATATGACAAAGACTCATTACAATTGAAAAAAATATATACGAGAAATGTAACAATTATTCCAGCCTTCCCCATTAATCAATAAACCAAAACTAACATTATAATCTGCTAGAACATTTACATACTTATTCCTAACATTACAGATTTACATATACCAAAATACAAATAAACATACAAAGATAACAGCTTTGATCTCAAAACCGACTCATTACAGTTACAATAAACCCATATACAAAAAATCTCAGACACAAAAGGAATGCGTCTATAAACTGGCTAGATAATCTGTATACCATACAGCCAAAACTTACGTCAAGAACATTGCCATGAAAACCAATATCAGGGTGCTGACAGTCTATAAGTACATCTTAAACATGAAAAAAACCCTAGAACATCACTGAACAAAAAAACTTCATATGGCAAAGAACAATACCGTTGTATAATGCTAGACAAAGTACATTGAAATGACAATTGAAAAAGTAACGAAGAGGGAACATACAACAAGCATGTGAATACAATAAACCACAATCACATACACCACAGCACATCTTTGTATAACAATACTGTGTACATAGATAACAACATAATAATACGACTTAAGACTACTATGTACATAGAATAGTGTATAGTCCATGACAAAAAAAAACTGGCCAGCTCCACAGGTGCTAGCACCCTTGGTCCATAAAATTATTCACTCACGCATCCTCATCCAACACACACGCAAACATTTGTTGTCATCCATTACCAGGGGGGCGACCCTGTTTCACCCATGACTTCCCCGCCCCAGCAACACTTTTTCCCAAACGTACCCTCCCCTCCCTCGTATATTACAAGTCTAATTTAAAACCTGTATCGTAAGCTGCCTATATCCTTCTGAAAATCCCTCACCACCTTCTCCATTAATTTCTTTATTTCTACATACCGTTTTATAGAATGTTACTGTAACACCCTCCTCTTCACCTCACTGACCTGTTTCCCCGCAATCCCACACACATTGTTCGCATCGCTATTGTGCCGTGCGGGCAGGCTGCGCAGTAGCTCCTGAACAACTGGTTTTTCTGCGCAGTTTTCCCGTTTTGTGCATACAACATGGCGGATCGCATTGGACGCCGGGTGAGCACTGTTTGTGTGAATTGGGTGCGTGCACAGCTTACAGGAACAACCATGCACGTGTTTGCTGCATGCCATCATCAGTAGAGGTAATATGGAATAACCGCCCGAAAATTATATGGAGTACAGTCAATGTGTGTCGAGAATTTTCACAAGTTAATAGCAAGGATTCACACAAGCATATCAACAAATATCAGAGAAAGGCTAGCATTGAACACTATGGTGGAAGTCCTGCCTTACATGATGTGTCCCAGCTATGTGACGTGGGTGAAGTACGAAACGTGCCTTTTGAGGCACGGAGCATGATGTGACTGCAGTGTTAAACAGCAAAATTGGAAAATCCACTTTCAGCAGTGATGGGGGTGTGGCAAAATGGACCTAGAGGGGCTAACCTGAAGATCAATTACGCAGAAAATGACTGTTGAGCAGCCAATTCATTATACGTATTTATGGAGGTCTTCCGAACGCAGTCTATAACGTGTACTACCAGGGCAGGCGGAAGACTTCAGATTATGTGGTTCTTATTGAACATATTGCGGCCCAATGCTAAAAAAAAAAGCTGGACGGAGGGAACAGGACCAGAGATCTTACATCAAGGAATTGACACATCTGAGATGTGTCCCGGATGGAGAGGAGTAAGGCCAACAAGATTTCCTTGCCGATGGAGTGACGAAGTGGACATGGCGAGGACTATGAGGAAAGTGTAACACTAACATTTGATAAGGGCCAGACCGACATCGACGTCTGATGAGGAGGGTACGGCCAACAGGAAGGGCTTGCAGGAGGAAGTAACTTAGTTCCCTTTTTGCATGACGATTTAAGAGGGACAGGTGGATGAAGGGTGTAACCTGGTGCAGGCAACTGTTCAGCAATATCAGTAGGTTGGAATACTGTGAGCACTAATGTAAAAGTGTCACAACGTTGTGGCAGAGGTCCATAGGGCAGAAAAGACAGGTGACGAGGTGTGTGGGGAAGGGATTCTCGTAAGAGAACTGTCATGAACGTCTGAGAAGGACGATGTTTCTTACTCCATGGACAAAGAACCGGAGTAAAATCTTGGAGAAAGGATGTATGTCAAAGGGGAAAGAGGGGGAAAAAAAAAGGGGGGGGGGTTTTAATGTAGGGTTTAATGGTTCTAGGGAAAATGAAGGATAGGGGGGGGTGAATAAGCAAACTGTCAAGACAGATGCCATACAGCAGGATGGTATAGGAGGGAGTGTGCCAAAAGAAAGGGTAACTACCACTATTAAAATATTCACAGATAGTAACTGTAAAATGTAAATGGATTGAAGAATGAATAAACTAGTTATATGGATGGAATGGTTTTTGAGCGATATATGTGATTTATGCTTTATACAAGACATAATTAGAAGATAAGGCTGATGCTTTGGCATTAAAGGGTTATAAATTGTAGTAGGGGGCTGTTTAGGTTAAAGGGGGAGTGGCATGGCTGGCAGGAAAATATCCCTTACATAATATAAAGTGGGAAGCAGGGGGGGGGAGGGTAGTGAGGTGGATGGTGAGTGGGGATCATCTAGAGTATGTTCATTGGGGTTTCTATGCTCTACAGAGAATATAATCAAAGTAAAAGAGGTTTATTGTGAAGAGAACGTTTTAAGTGTATTTTTTTAAGGGGTTTACCTCTAGTAACTGTAATTGGGGGACTGGAACTGTGTTATAAGGGAGGGGGGAAACGTGGATCCCAAGGGGGCGGGGTTGTGTTTACGGTCGTTACGCCAATTTGTTTACAGGATGCAGGGTGAGGACTTGGAGGGGAGTGGGCTTGAGAGTGGATTACACCTTTTGTTAGGAGAAATTATTCAGCGAGGTTAGATAGGATTTATATAACGGAGGCATTAAGTGTAGGAGGGGTAAAAACATGGATAGGGTTTCGGATCATAAGCAATTTTGGTAGACTGGATTGGGAGGGGATGGTAAAGTATATCAAGTTTCTGGAAGTTAAATGCGAGGTTGGTGAGGAGTGAGGTGGTGAACGCAGAGTTTTATAGACTGGTGGAGACAATTTGTAGGGCAAGGGATGGGTAGGGAGTATTTTGATGGTGGGAAAATAGGGCTAAACCTGGTAATTGCGGGTTATATAAATATAAAGGAAGAGGAGGGGAGGTGGAGGTACGGTTTATTAACAGAAATATATTTGGAACAGCCGCTCAATGAGTGTTTATGCAAGAGAGAGGGTGAAGTCTTTTTGTGAAGAAATATCAAGGGCTAAGAGGGAACCCTTTAAAAAGGGAAAACCATACATAATGAAAGAATTTGATGAAATCAGTGGTAGGCAAGGTAAGTATGCCGTGCTAATGGGGAGATAAACCGTCGGTAGTGAGTTAAGAAGTTTACACATTAGACAACAGGGGTCACTAAATACTTTTAGAGGTTAGTGACCGATTGGAAGGTTATACTAAGGGGCAAATGTTGGTGACAACTGAGGGTATAAGTAATTATGACGCGGACTATTGGTTTACAGGAAATGGAAAAATGTAATTTGGGGATATTAATAAAGACAGAGGAGGGTGAAGTTCTTGGGAAAGGTGGGGAGGACAAGAGGGGGATGGAGGGAATAATAAGTATGGACGAGTGAAAGAGCCAGTGGTATCAATTAAGTAAGGGGAAAGCACCGGAATTGATGGGCTTTCCAATGATTTTTGCAGAGGTGCATTGGAAACCATAAACGTTTTTGTTCAGATCTTGAATTGAATGCTGAAGGAAGGGAATTGGTAACGTCACAGAGACGGGTGTGGTCGTGCTTGTAAAGAAAAAAGCGAGGGGAGAACACTGAGCAGGTACAGGGCCATATCTTTAATGTTACGGAATATAAGAATTTTGCGAAGATTTAGGGAACAGGATGAAGGTAATAGGTGGTATGGGCACAAGGGTCAGTTGGGAATACCGTCGTAGTATGAGGGATGGACATATCGTATTAGGGAAGTTTTGCAGGTTGTAAGGGTGGTGGAATTTTGGGCAATGATTGGGAGAAAGCTTATGACGTGTGAAAAGAGAGTACATGGTTGACACTTTAAGGCTAAATGGGTTTTGGGGAGGGAATAGTAAAATGGGTGAAGACCTTGTATGCAGAAGCTAACGATCAGGTGGCAAATTAATGGTAGGTTGGGTAGCGTTTTGAAAATGAGAAAGGTTAGAGACAAGGTGGTCCTATGTCTCAAATCTGTTTGCAATGTATGCAACACCCCTTTTATGGATGGATGAGAGAAGCAACAACGTTACAGAGGAGGGGTCAGGGTTCACGAGTAGTTGGTTATGTAGATGACACAACAATACTGATCAATGATGTCGAAGTTTGCGAAAGGTGGAGAAGTTAATGAGGTTTTTTGGAGAGGCTCAGGCATGTGATGCGTGTCCCAACAGGGCTAAATCGAAATTATTAGAGATAGGAGATTGGGTGGGGGTGGAGGGGTGAGTTTTGGATGGGATGTGACTGAACCGCCTGAAAATTTGTGGGATTCTCTATATGCAATGAGCAAGAGGCTAGGCGGAGGAATACAGAATTTGGTGGGAGAGAAAGTTGTACAACGGATTAGGAACCTAAGAGCGAAGATGTTACTCTAATGCAAAGGCAAAAATAATAAATTCCATTGGTTTATAGTAAAGTGTGGAACGCTGGCAGTGTGTGTAACCTTTACGGGAACAGAGATAAAGGATATACAGAGAAGGTGCGTCGTTATATATGGGGTTTTGGAAACGACAAGGCTAATAAAAAAAAAAAAAAATAAAGAGTTGTTAAGACGAATGTGCGCAGAGGGGTAGTAGGGCTTTGATGCTAGGGCCGAGTAAAGCCATGTATGTTAAACAAAAGTACGTAAGGAGGGTGGGTAAAAAGGGGAGAGGGTTGGGAGGGTGATGAGGGATGTACGACGATGGTGGGGAGGAAAGGACTTGATGGAATGTGAGGAAATAATGCTAAGGGATAGTTAGTATAGTGAGGTAAAAAAGCTCAAGGTGGGAAGGTTGGTAGAGATAAGTAAGGAAACCAGAATGATGCCAGAGGGGTGGCAGTATACCTTTGTAAGATTGGGGTACGATTTGGCATGATTTCCAAAAAAACATAAATTAATGCCAAGGGTAAGGGATTAGTTTTTATAGGTTTGTAATGGGGATATTAGCGCAAAGCAGGCTTATGTGTGTGATGGGTTAGGTAAAGGAGGCGAAATGCGAACATTGTGAGGAATCGGAAACAGCTTTTCAATGCCTATATTTTTGTAGGGAGTTGGGGCGGTACGTGAGTGGGCTGGCTAGAGTCTTCAAGTTAATGTGGTGGCAATGTAGAGCTTCCTGCGTGCCCTAACTTTAGAGGAAGGTGGTGTCTGAGGATGTAAAAAGAGCCATTCTCTGTACATTGTGACAAGATTTCTGTTTTATTCCTGGTGCTTGAAGGAAAAAGGTGGGGATTAGGGTAGGGCAATTGCGGCAGAAATTATCGCACGTATGCAGAAATAAACTCTTTATGGTAACAGTGGGCGAGTCTGCATCCCGGAGGCATATAAAATTAACGGTACGTGGGACTCATTTAATTTGGTCTACTTAAGAACTAAGGGACCATTTTCCTTTTCTATAGCGAATTATGATCCATAATGAAAGATATGTAAATGTGGTAGGATTGTCCATGAGAGTTGTATGGGAGGGCATACAATTCAGACTGTGGTGTACTGAGAGTATTTCTTGTGTGTGAATGTTTTTAGTTATAAAACCATGTGTATTGAAAGACCAGAGGTCATTGATGGATCATAAGTTTAAATAAGGAAATGATCTTTGTCCGTGATACAACAACAAGAAGGAACACTCAAAGTATTGTTTAACACCTAATAAAATTGTTACATTCGCTGCCTGACCACAGGTAGAGTTCGGTTTGATGCTCAGCACCCCTCTGCTGATTCAGCGACTACATCAGTTCGTCAACAGCCATTGAGTAAGTGAGGACGTGTGCTGCTTCAGTTTTTCCAACGAACGGCGCTGCAATAGCAACAGGCGATCAACACTGTTTGCGTTGAGTTGACCCCGTGGGCTGTCCACGGGAGCCACGATGGATTGTACTACACCGGCGATTAATCCGTGAATACCTACGGTATCGCAAATGAAGAGATCTGTGGTGTAAGCACTTAATGTACGACATCGATTTTCGTTAAAATGACTTCACAAAAGTCTACAAGCGTGGGGAAAAGTATAAAGAGACCATTATACCGCAATTCAGCGTACATACTCTTCATGATGTTCACGTACTACACAGGGTAAAAATCAAGAATGTGCCTTTTGAACAACTGATTTTGTTTAAAAATGAACTACGTAATTATGGTACGGTTCATATGGCCTCGCAGGCGGTGGCCGCAGGCTTATGCTGGAAGTTTGGAGGGAACATTTCAGTCAAAATGACCTTACGTCACCCCATACCGTCCTATATTATGTTGCAACATTTCAAAACTCAAGTTATTAACTATGCGGGGAAAACGCGTACGTGTCGGCTGTGTGGGTGATGACCAATACGGCACGGTTTTTGGGTAACTCGTGGGAATCCCCAAAAAATTCACAACACAAAAATGGGAAGAGGTCGGGAATTTGGGGACGAAAAGTTTATGCCACCCGTCCTACAAGGGTCACTTGGAGTGAAGAGGTAGAAAAAACGAGGAGAATGTTTTGGAGGTGCAAAACAGCGAGAAAAATCACCGCACGGGCATAAAAAAAGTATTGAAGAACTCTCCCCACTAGGGGAAGGGATTAGGGCTCTTTAGTGAAGGCCGGATGTTTTGTTAGACGAGCGATCGTCAACCTTTGGAGGATCCAGGGGCAATTTTGGGTTTGTTGAACTCAGGTGAGGCGACGGATGGAAGCATTGAGTCTATGTGTCGCTGGAGACGGTAAATGTACAGAAGTGGGTGCATCACGATAGTACTAAAAAAACCCAAGGGCAGGGGGGTAGGACGCGAAAGCAACTGCGACCCACAGACCAGAAACGTGTTTACTCCTCCCCCAAAGGCCAAAAAAAAAGTCTTGGGCGGATGACAGAGGACAGGGAACAGTAAAACCCGAAACAAGGGTTTATCAAGGTACCCCCAAAAAAGGGGGGAGGGATAAGGTGGTGTAAAATGTATAATGAAAATCTATACCTAAACAAAAGGGAAAACCCCAAATTGACTTTAAGGTTTTGACAAAAATTTTAAAGGGTTTTTGAGATCTGAGCGGAAGCAAAAGTGGTTTAAAAATTTTTTGGGGGGTCTAATTGGATGTGTATTTATCCAAGAACAAATTAACAGAATTGGATATGAGTTAGAAATGGATGTTATGATGTGTATATGGAATAGCGACGGGGTTTAAAAAAGGAGGCTGCCTTCTGAAAGGAAAAATAGCCCGTTTGTGTACCCCATAGTGAAAGGGGGGGGGGGGAGTGTTTAGGGGGGAGGTTTTTGGGGGAGAGCACACATAAGTTTTGTATTGATATGGGCCGGGCCCGAGGGGAGTGACTAAAACCATTTTGTACAAAGTTTTAGAAATTATCTACGTATTTAAAATGTAGCGATAATGGGGGGGAACTGGAATTGTGTAATAAGAAAAGATGTAGCCTCGAGGAGGGGGTTTTTTGCTTGGGATTCCGGGAGATTTATTGACGAGTGTGGGTTTAATGGATGTGGTGGGGGGGGGGCATGGGGGGAGCATACTTTTTTAGACGAGATTAGGGCGGATTGGATAGAATGTACGTGTCATGCGATACAGGCGGAGATGAATTGAAAATGGGGTTTTTTTTCGGATCACAGAGGGTTGAAATGGTGAGATATTGGGGTTGCCTAGAAGGGTCCATCTTTTTGAAATTAAATTAATTATTGAAAGGGGGAAAGTCTTTTGTTTTTTTGGGCATATGGGGGAACCCCTTGGGGTTAAAGCCCTGGAGAGGGTTTTGGTTAATTGGTGGGAAACGATACCCAAAAGGAATTAAGGAAATTTTTATATTAGTCAAGGAGTGAGATAAGTCAGTTACATAGGGTTTTCCCAACGATATTTGGGGGCAGTGCGCGACTGCATGTACAAGCGAATGCTAATTATCCTTTAAAAAATTTGAAAAATTAAGGAGCAACTACAAAATTTTAAAAAAAACAAAGGTTTGAGGGGAAAAGGGTTTAAGGTGGAATCGAAGAGGTTTTGTGGGAGATGGGCCCGTGGGTGTGTTGTTGGGAATCAACACAACGCGCAAAAGAAAGGGGGTTAAGGGGTTAATGTTCGGGTAGGTAGCGGGGGTATAGAGTGAATCGGGTGTTGACGACGACGGAGGTATGAGGGGGTATTAGATGCTTGGGTTAAATTGAAAACGCAAAGTGTGGGAATAAGTAAAAATTGCTTTGCATCAATGGGTTGGTTTTGTGCAGTGTGAGCTGGAGAGCATGATCGTTGAGTTGGGAGGGGGGAAACGGAGTGTGAGACTTGGGAGCTTTATCGGGGGCGCAATTGGGAAAGGGGCCCAAATTGGGGGTTGCCCACGATTTTATCTTCAAAATTGAACTTTTTAAAGGGGTTTTTGGTATTTATTCAATATAATAAAAGCGGGATGGGTTTTGGGGGAACAACAAAGGGGGCTGGGGCGTCCTAGTTCCTAAAGGTGAGTTTTAACGGAAAAAGATTACGGAAATTCTTTTTTATGTGGGCTATAAAATTTTTGGGAAGGATCGGGGCAACAGAAAAAAAAAATCCGGGGCAGAGTGATTGAAAGGGACAAAAAGGGTGCCGGGCGGGTTATTATGTAGGCAGGGGTAGATTAGTTTTTTATTGAAGAAAGAAAAAATTTGGGAAGGGGGGTATTGGCTAAGTTTGGGGAGGGGGCATATATAGTGGGGAAGGGGACTTTGGAAGATCATGAATGCGGGGTTTGGGGCGGAAATTAATCTTTTCCCAAATTAAGTACGGGAGGCAACCTGCGTTGGGTGAAGGGGGGTTGGGAGATCGAATTAGATGGGAAGGGGTTTGCGTCAAGGGGTCCCCTTTCACAAATTTTTTTGCTTGTTTTCAAAATCCCTTTATAGAGGGATAAGGGGTTTTTTGGAAGCAAGGGGATGGGGAAGAAGGGGTGGGGGGGGCGGGGTTTTTGGAATGTCGACATTTCGACGATTTTTGGGGAGAGAAAACATGGATTTGATTTGGGGAGAAACGTTAGTGAAAATTTTTTTAAAAGGTATGGGAGGCGATCAACATGGGGAAAAAAAAGTATATGAATCTTGGAAAAAGGGCACTGAGGACGGAATGGTTTCAAAGGTGGAAAAAAGGGTGGAAAACCCAAAAAAAGTATGGGGGATCGTTTTTAAAAGTTACACAGAAATAAATTCCCTGCGTACGTTGATAGTGTTCTAAACCCCCAGTGGTTAAGAGCTGCTAAAATTAAATTTGCAACAAAGGGGGATTTCAAAAGAAGGCTTTTATAGTAAACTATGGCATTTCGGTAATATTTCCGATACTTCGTTGTGATTTTTAAAAAACTACAAAAAAGTGTTTTTTTGATTCCCTTTGGGAAACAGGGACAATGGTTAAGAGAGCGGTTGTCACACTCCCCTTGGCCGTGGAGGCTGGGTTTTTTATGTTCGAAAAGGGTAATAAGTAGTATTTTTAAACATAGTTATAAACGGGGGGGAGGGGGGAAAGAACGGTCTTTTAGGATACATCAGGAAAAGCACGGTGGGGGGGGTAGGGGGGTTTTTTATAGGGGAGGGAATGTTACGGGTATTTATAAACGTGAGGGGAAACCTTTACTATTAAATTGAGAAATCTTGATAGGGGAGATGGGAAGGGTTTGGGACGGCGGTAGAAGGAGTTTATCCATGATGATTGGCGTAATATTTGGGGGGGTTTAAACAATTGCGTTTAAAACCTAAATCAAGAATTATGATAGATTTTTACGGGGAAAATTGCCGTCAGGAATGGTTTTTTTTCTATAAGAGAAAACGGAGATGGGAAGCAAGGGTTGTGGGGGATTGGGCTATTTATCTACGGTGTATTTTTGCGATTGTATTGAACTTAAGGGAGGGGGTTTGCAGGGTTTTAGGGTTTTAAATTTGTATAATGGGGGAATAAAAGGGTTGAGAATGCATTTGGGGAATATTACGGATTATAATATATGTGTGGGCTATGAGGGAGGCGGACTGCTGCAGAAAATTAAGCGTGGCAGCAATTTTTATAGGACCAGTGAGGAATAAAAGGGGTGTTGGGGGGATGGGGAGAGATTTTAGTGAGGGTTATCGAAATTTCACATTAAGGGTTTATGGGGTTTGCAAAAAATGGGAAGGGGGCACAACGGGCTATTTTTCCAGACAGGGTGTGACATGGGGGAGCTTTAAAAAGGATTATAATTGATTTTTTATATCTTGGGGAATATGGTTATTCCCCGAGGGGTTTTCAGGGAAATAAAAATTTTCATTTAGAAATGTGTTGCCTACGATTGCATATTTCATTTACATGCATAAAACTTTCAAAGGATTTATGATGAAAATTTTCAATGACTCAAATTGTTTTAGGTGTCCTTTAAAGTTTTGACAATTTATTTTTAAAAAAAAAAAATTGTTTTTCCTAGAAAAGACGGGTTCTTATTTTATTTATAATTTTTATGCGTGTTACACTGCTTTTCAGTAATATTTTAATTACATTAACTATTTATCATTTTTTTTTTTAGTTTCGCGAATGTAAAATTTTACATCGTAGTTTTGTTTTGTTATATTGGATGTTTTTTTGTGCTTTTTGTATTTTCCCGTTTCCCCTTTTTTGTACCCAAAAAACCCTTTATTTAAAATCTTGTGATAATCGCCTAAATTAATGTTTGAGTATCGTGGTGCCTGTTAAGCACCGAGATCTTAATTTAGTCTCCCTAGTGTGGTTGACAGGCAAAACCCACCATGTGTGCTTGTGTATGGTGTTTCCCTTGTGCGTGTTTTGTTTTTTTTTTATATCTCTTGTTTATTGTACAATCTTATAATTTCCCGTGTTGATTTTTTGTTAATAACCTTGTTAGAGATGTTCTTTAACAAAATAAAAAATATCACTGTAATTATAGTGTGAGTGTGATGTGTTATTCACTGTAAAATACGGTGTGTTGGTGTGAGGTGATTTCCATGGTAAATACGTGTGTTGGGTGTTTTGGGGATTACCACTGTCAGTAGGTATCAATATTTCCACTGTGCTAGGGATCAATAACCCCTGTGCAGTTGGAAAACAATATTACCCCTGTGCAGTAAGGTATCAATATTAGGTTTCGGGTTAAGTGAAATTCTAGTGCAGTAATCTTTTGTCGTGTATCTTTTTAATATATTTCTGCTATTTGTATCGCACTGTTTTAAATAAAATATAAAAAAAAAAAAAATAATGTGCTATGTAACATGAGTGTGTATCTTTGTTATTTTAATAGTGTGTTTAGTTTGTGGTAAGGTGTGGAAATGGCTATTTTGTCACCTTTATTATATTGTAATTTTTGAGGTGTTTAGTATTATGTCTTTGTGTATAAAGTTTAATATACAATATTAATGAGTGAGCAACGAATTGGATTATATGAGAATGTCTTTGTTTATAAAGTTTCATATATAATGTAAATAAGTGTGACATTCTTTGGATTATATTGCCTTTTGTGTTGTAAGATACTGGCTGTAGTTTATGGATATAATAAACCCACCTGTATGTACAGGTGTGGGCTGTTTTTAGTTACATGTATGTTGTGTGTGCTGGTTGGGCACTTTGGAGGTGGAATCAAGCATTTACAGTTGAACGTGTTTTTCTTATGTATAAGTTTAGTGCTGGGATAAGGAATGTGAAGTTGTTTGTTTTTATTATTTAATGGATCACGTTTCTTTGTTTATGTAACCTAAGTATAGCATACATGTATAATGTGTATGGTGTTTTTTAAATAAAAATAAAAAAAAAAAAAAATCCCCACACTATATATATATAATCTGCCATAATGTATCCCACAGCTCTGATTACACTTTCCTCCCAACCCCCCACGTCGAGACTTAATGCTCTCAATACAGAAATTCCTTGACCTCCTATCCTATATATCACGCTATTTAACCACCCCTTGACACTCCTCAGTCCGTCACAAAAATATACTACATGAAAAGCCGACTCCTCCCCACCACATATCCCGCACCCCCCCCCCCCCGTCAACGACCCGTCTATTCCGTAGAACCACACCCGATGGTAAAATGCCGTGCAGAAAACGATACATTACATCCTGAACACGAGGTTGCAGCCTCATCCTACTCAACCTATTCCATATACTTCCCCATGCATACATGGGGAAAATTCCCTCTACAGGCACTACAACCCTCCCGGCTAACAATCTACACAACCTACCTATTTTAACCTTTGCTGGCTCTCGATCCCACGCCAGAGCCCTCAACACAGTTTCACACTCATGCAACTCAACTCCTGTATACATCCGTTGCAATCTGTTATGGATCCTGGCCAAACCCCCCCCACCCACACTTTCCCTCATCACCTCCCTTTTAATGAAGACACATTTGACCCTCCGCTTTAAGTCCAGCAATCCCAGCCCCCCTTACTTACAGGTAACATTACCACGTCCCTTTTAATCCAATCACAGCTCGAACCCCACAAGAATTTAAAAACCTTCCTAAGTATGTTGGTTATTGCTGGCCCAGTTAATGGGAACACGGCTGCCACGTGCCATACTTTGCTATACAGTAAGATATTAATAACAATGGCACCATCCTACTCGAGTTTTCCATGCGTGCCACAGTTAGATCGTCTGCATAAATAAGACCGCAAATTTTTAACGAATTCGCCTGCTTCCTCACAACTGCACTACCCCAATCAACCCTTCCTGCCCAAGCTCCTAACCCCATAACCATGGATTTATCTGAATTTACCCTCATACCAGTTGCCCCTGTGAACATTCGTACTACCCCATCTAATGTGTCCATTGACATCCCCTCCCTGATCAGAACAGTTGTATCATCCACATACACAATTAAAACTGGCCAAACCCTCGCAACCTCACACCCTGGTCCCTCTACGTGACACATACGCTGCTCCACCAATCTATAAAAGGGGTCCTGTATGCACGCAAACAATAATTGTGACATAGGACACCCCTGCCTAAGTCCCCTACCCATTACAATCTTCCCACCCAATCGACCATTAATCTGTACCCTCGCCATTGCACCTCCATACAACGCCTCAACCCAACCCACTATTTCTTCCCCAAACCCCTGACCCCTGAGGATGGCTTTCAATGCTTTCCGATCCACTCTATCGTATGCCCCTTGCCAATTGAGCGCCACCAAACCTCCCCCCCTCCCCCCCTTTTGCCTCCACGAAATCCCTAAGTAACCCATGCCCCTCCACCATAGACCTCCCTGGCAAACCAAACTGAGTTTTGATTACTACCCGCCCACCACACACTTGACCCGATTTCCCAAAATCTTAGCAAACAATTTGTAATCTGCACATAACAACGAGATCGCCCGGTAATCCCGAAGCGTATGCTGCCCCTTTCCCTTTGGTACCAATACAACGACAGCCGTTGCCTGCTTCTCACCCAGCTCACCTCTCTCCTTCATGCAATTTAATAACCTAACCAAAAAATGCCTCATTAATTCCCAATGCTGCTGATAAAACTCTGCCGGGAGTCCATCAATTCCTGGTGCTTTGCCCTTTTGCATTCCACTTAAAGCCCTCCATATTTCCCCCTCAGTTATTTCCCCACCCAGTGCTTCCCTATCACTGTTACGCTACTCACATACCACACTCCCACACACCTGTTCTAAAACCCCATCCTCTACCCCTTCTCGTTGCCAGTACTTCTCATACCACTTATCAGCAAAACGCCCCGATTCCTTCCATATCTTGTATGACCTGCCCCTCCCTGTACCCTCCTATCGACTCATGAACCTCCAACCATGGTATAGTCATTGCCTGCTGTCTTTGTTTCTGCCTACGCAATACGCACGATGAAGGTCTATCACCCCATAACACCTCTTCCACCCCCGCCTGTACCTGCACTGCTTGGAACCTCTCATCCTGTACCTCACGCAGCCTCCCTTTAATTGCCATAATATCATCCATTGGATAAGTGCCCGCCACTGCCCCCCTCGCATAACAACCCCGTAATCTATCCTCCAAATAGTTAGCAAGCCCATATTTTAAAGAATTGATACGTTTCCCTTCCTTTACGTAATATTGCTTAATCCGTTCTTTAGCCACACCATCCCACCACATCACCACATCCTCTACCCCATTTACCTCTGCACATAACCCCTCCCACAGCATTGCAAATCCCTCTATCCCCTCCTCATCGCCTAACACACTTGTATTTAACTTCCAATAACCCCTAGATATACCTGCTAGTGACTCCCACCCCACCTCTGCTACTACCGCCCGATATCCGAATAAGCTACTTCTATTGTACAGAAAAATGTCAACCAAACCCCTTGAATATATACACCTATCCAACCCAGCCGCGTAACCCCCGCCTTACAAAGTTTGCTCTAACTCCCACGCCCCTCCTCCAACCGCAAAATCCCCGCAACTGAATACCCTCAAACGACTCGCAAGGCCGCCGACACTGCCCCGCCCCCTTTTGGTTCCACTCAGCCCTCCTAATACGCAGTTCCAGTCCCCCACCTACGATGGCCACTGCAGGTAAACCACGTAAAAGAAAACTAGTATCTCACATAAAAATCCCTTTTTACCCCTCACATCATTTTCTGCTGTGCATTCACACTTACAAAAGATACCCTCTGCCCCATCCACCCCCATCCACGCGCAGTACTCTTTCCCCCCTTCCCCCTCACTTCTTAGCAACACAAACGGGCCTCGCCTCCCTGATCAATATACCCACACCACCTTTCAGACTACTGATGCAGAGTCATGACCAAACCCTTCCACCTCGAGCACTCTTCCCCTCCTTGAAATTGTGTTTTTTGCAGGAACACTACATCCACCCTATATTTTATACAGAAACATTCGAAACCATTCCCTCTTCACACTATTACACAGTCCTTACGTTCACGTCCATACACTAAGGCCTCTTTATAGTTTTCCAACCCTTACCTCCTCGCTTCATTCATCCTGGACCTCCTGCCCCAGAGCCAGCACAAGCTTCGACACCATCAACCCCCCACCCCTTTTTGCGATGCCTGCTTATGTGACACCTCGACAGTTGCTCTTCCTTCCTCCCAGACTCTGTGCCGGCGTCCCAGGACATCATCTGTAGTCTGACGCCGCCGCTCTCTTCCTCGTGGATGCCCTCCACATCCATGTTATCTAAGATGAGGTTCCCTCACGATGTACCTCAAATCGTCCACCCGCCTCGTTCCACATCACACGGCGACAAATCCACGCTTACTAGTTGCCCGTTAACCCTGCTATGATTTTTATCATTTACATCCTCTACAAGCAACGCGTCCTCTCACCAGCTCAAGAACAACACCTCCTGCAGGCGCATCACTGGGGCCGGAACTAGGACGGGGGGTAGCTCTTCCGTCTAGAGCCTGACCTCCTCCTGCACTTGCACTCTGTACTTTTCTTGCTTAGTAACAGATCCTTTTATGTCACAGCTTACCTCACACACGCCATTCTCCTCTTTGGAATCCTCCACCTCTTCACTCCACAAGCGCCCAAGCCCTTGCTTTCGCGTGGGGCTCTCAACAACAGCTATCACGCTGGTAACTGGTGCTTCACCAGTTTGTGCAGGCGCCCTCCTCAGCTTCACACACGCTGCCGCCATATGGTCGTACGCCCCACATATTCTGCACGTACGTCTCTGCCCGGGCATACGATACCATAACTTGCGTCCCTGAAGTCCTCCAACACGACATAAGACGGTATGGGATGTCTCAGAGTCATCTTCAGGGAAAAGGTTCCCTCCAGACGGCCCATGTAAGCACCTGCCGTCCACTTGCCTTGTTGTGCCAGATGTACGGTCCCATATGCCTCAAAAACGTTCCTGATGTCAGCCTCATCTGCCTCAAATGGGACATTACGAATCTTAACCCACGTAAAGTGGCGAGATACGTCGATCAAACGCACCTTCACAGCTGGAGTAGCGTCAAGACTCACGTCTTGGAATCTCATCGCCAAAGACTCGTATACGGACGTGGAATTCAGTTTGACGAAGATTCTGTAAGCCCCATTCAGGGCTACACCATACACCTCATCGTCTTGGATTCCATAGGTCTCCCTAATGATTGTTGGGAGTAATACCTGCGCTGAAGAGGGTGAAATCGCCCCACGAAGCAGCTCAATACCAATGGTATTTACGCGTCTCCTCACACTCAGCGCCATGTTGATACAAGGTAGCTCGCCTGAAAACAGCAGAGGGGTGCAGAGCACAGCCGCACTCTACCGTCGTCAGGCAGCGAATGAAAAATGCATGTGTATGGAAATCAGTGCTTCCACCAGGTTTTGCTGGTAGTGTGTCGACACTATTCCCTGAGGCATCATCCCATTTTGATCCATCTTCAGCAGTATCTCTATTTTGAACCATTGTGGAGTGAATAGTCCACAGAGGTTGCAATACAGATAGACAGATCTACTCCTAAGGTGATTATTAGTAAAAATATATACAGTGATCCTCTAACCGGATTCGTCCAGATTCCCTGGATTCAGGCGGATTCAAATGGTCTAGTTGAAAATAAATCTAAATCACAAGAACTGTTACAAAAAACTAAATACTTCGGGGAATTATAGACTAGCTAGCTAGGAGAGTTGACATTTATTGTAAGATAACCACCACCATGAAGATCTGTGTAATCTGCAGAAAGGGTAAGGGATGAAATAAGGCCTGGATTGCTTGCCATCTCTGTAGTCAATGATCCCATGGTATATGAAAGGATTTTAAACAGTGACCACACTTGACATAAACTCAGAGAGATGTTTTTGGGTCTTCCCAAACGAGATACACCTATATGAGGACCTGACATCTATATTAAAAGACAAGAACACCAATAAAGCATCCTTCTTGAAAGACATGTCAGCATTGTATGACAGCTGGGAAATTAAGATGGGTGGTAGGGACGGGGCTGTCTTGGACAGTGCTCCTGAGGGTGCTAGTGCTGTCCTGAAGGACAGTGCTGAGGTTGCTAGAGTTGCCCTGGAGAAAAGTGCTCCAGAGGGCCCTAGTGATGTCTTAGTAGACAGTCCTCATGAGAGTAGTAGTGTTGTCCTGGAGGACACTGAAGACAACGTTATTCAGTCCACAGAGGTTCAAAATACAGATACTGCTGGACATGGACAAAAATGGGATGATGCCTCAGGGAATAGTGTCGACACACTACCAGCAAAACCTGGTGGAAGCATTGATGTCCACACAGGGGTGAAATATAGGGAGGAAACAGGAAAAATAAATGCACCAGCAGTTTACCTGGAGTTTACCTGGAGAGAGTTCTGGGGGTCAACGCCCCCACAGGCCCGGACTGTGACCAGGCCTCCTGGTGGATCAGAGCCTGATCAACCAGGCTGTTACTGCTGGCTGCACACAATCCAACACATGAGCCACAGCCCGGCTGGTCAGATACCGACTTTAGGTGCTTGTCCAGTGTCAGCTTGAAGACAGCCAGGGGTCTGTTGGTAATCCCCCTTATGTATGCTGGGAGGCAGTTGAACAGTCTCGGGCCCTTGACACTTATTGAATTGTCTCTAACGTGCTAGTGACACCCCTGCTTTTCATTTGGGAGATGTTGCATCCAAGTCTTTTGCTTTTATTGTGAGTGATTTTTGTGTGCAAGTTCGATACTAGTCCCTCTAGGATTTTCCAGGTGTATACCTGGAGTTTACCTGGAGAGAGTTCCGGGGGTCAACGCCCCCGCGGCCCGGTCTGTGACCAGGCCTCCTGGTGGATCAGAGCCTGATCATCCAGGCTGTTGCTGCTTGCTGCACGCAAATCAACGTACGAGCCACAGCCCGGCTGATCAGGAACTGACTTTAGGTGCTTGTCCAGTGCCAGCTTGAAGACTGCCAGGGGTCTGTTGGTAATCCTCCTTATGTGTGCTGGGAGGCAGTTGAACAGTCTCGGGCCCCTGACACTTATTGTATGGTCTCTTAACGTGCTAGTGACAACCCTGCTTTTCATTGGGGGGATGGTGCATCGTCTGCCAAGTCTTTTGCTTTCGTAGTGAGTGATTTTCGTGTGCAAGATCGGTACTAGTCCCTCTAGGATTTTCCAGGTGTATATAATCATGTATCTCTCCCTCCTGCATTCCAGGGAATACAGGTTTAGGAACCTCAAGCGCTCCCAATAATTGAGGTGTTTTATCTCCGTTATGCGCACCGTGAAAGTTCTCTGTACATTTTCTAGGTCGGCAATTTCACCTGCCTTGAAAGGGGCTGTTAGTGTGCAGCAATATTCCAGCCTAGATAGAACAAGTGACCTGAAGAGTGTCATCATGGGTTTGGCCTCCCTAGTTTTGAAGGTTCTCATTATCCATCCTGTCATTTTTCTAGCAGATGCGATTGATACAATGTTATGGTCCTTGAAGGTGAGATCCTCCGACATGATCACTCCCAGGTCTTTGACGTTGGTGTTTCGCTCTATTTTGTGGCCAGAATTTGTTTTGTACTCTGATGAAGATTTAATTTCCTCATGTTTACCATATCTGAGTAATTGAAATTTCTCATCGTTGAACTTCATATTGTTTTCTGCAGCCCACTGAAAGATTTGGTTGATGTCCGCCAGGAGCCTTGCAGTGTCTGCAATGGAAGACACTGTCATGCAGATTCGGGTGTCATCTGCAAAGGAAGACACGGTGCTGTGGCTGACATCCTTGTCTATGTCGGATATGAGGATGAGGAACAAGATGGGAGCGAGTACTGTGCCTTGTGGAACAGAGCTTTTCACCGTAGCTGCCTCGGACTTACTCTGTTGACGACTACTCTCTGTGTTCTGTTAGTGAGGAAATTATAGATCCATCTAGCGACTTTTCCTGTTATTCCCTTTAGCACGCATTTTGTGCGCTATTACGCCATGGTCACACTTGTCGAAGGCTTTTGCAAAGTCTGTATATATTACATCTGCATTCTTTTTGTCTTCTAGTGCATTTAGGACCTTGTCGTAGTGATCCAATAGTTGAAACAGACAGGAGCGACCTGTTCTAAGCCCATGTTGCCCTGGGTTGTGTAACTGATGGGTTTCTAGATGGGTGGTGATCCTGCTTCTTAGGACCCTTTCAAAGATTTTTATGATATGGGATGTTAGTGCTATTGGTCTGTAGTTCTTTGCTGTTGCTTTACTGCCCCCTTTGTGGAGTGGGGCTATGTCTGTTGTTTTTAGTAACTGTGGGACGACCCCCATATCCATGCTCCCTCTCCATAGGATGGTAAAAGCTCGTGATAGGGGCTTCTTGCAGTTCTTGATGAACACAGAGTTCCATGAGTCTGGCCTTGGGGCAGAGCGCATGGGCATGTCATTTATCGCCTGTTCGAAGTCATTTGGCGTCAGGATAACATCAGATAGGCTTGTGTTAACCAAATTCTTTGGCTCTTTTCTTAAAAATTCATTTTAATCTTCGACTCTCAGTCTGGTTAGCAGCTTGAAAAAATTGAGCATATTGGGATTTTAGTAGCTCCCCTTTTTCCCTCTGTCATCGTCTGGGACCCATCTTGTTTAAGAAAGGGGCCCCAAATACGGGGACGTTGCTCCCGTTTTTTGGATTTGGCATAGGAAAGAAATATTTTTGGGTTTTTTTTCCTTTTAAATTTTTTGGCTTTTATTTTTTCCCCCGTGTTTCCTGAACCCTTTTAAAAGATTCCTTTAGCATAAGTTCGATTTTTGCTTTTTTTCCCGGGAACCAGGGGCTCCCAAAGCTTTTCAAAAAAATTGGCCTCTTTTTAGCCGTTTCTGTTATTTTTTTCCCATCGTCTGTGGGGGGAGCGCATGTCTCTTTCTATTTAAATCTGCTCCTCCTTTTTTTTAAAAAGGAATAACCCCCCCCTTAAAGCATTTTTGGGAGTGCCCCCGGTTTTTTAATCTGTTTTTAGGCATAAGAATTTGGGGGTCTCTTTTTGAATGGTCTACTTCCCATTTATATCATTTGGGAAATTTTGGTTTTTTTGGGTTTCCCCACTTTATTTTCTTGTTATTTGAAGTTAAATTTTTGTGAATGTTTTGCTCAGGGACTAATCTTTTTAATTTTAGGTCTGGAGCCCGGCAAATGTCTGCCCTCGTTTATTTTGTGATTGAGTATATTTTTTTTTGATATGGTGAACATTAGTATCAATCATCATTTTTAAAGTAAAGATGAGGAAAAAGGGTATTTTTCCCGGGTTAGGGGGCTCTTTTTAAATTTGCTGGTTTAAAAATTTGTTTTTTTTGCAGCGTTTTAAAAAGTTTGGGTTGTGTTTTGGGGAGTTCCGTCAGAGGGGGCCTCCTGGGGGTACCCAATGCAAAAAAAATTTAAATTTGCTATATTCCCCCTTTTTAATTTCCCTTTTAAGTTAAAATTTCCCCCAGGAGCAAGATGTTGGGAGCGGGAGTTTGGCAGTTTTTTCCAGACAGTGGTAAATTTTAAAAACCCAGCTGTTCCGGGAAAAATTGCGGGATGTTCCCTTCCGGAGGCTTGAAAGACTACCCAATGACTATTTTTTGGGTTCTTGATCTTTACTGAAAAACTTCCACTGAAACTTTGAGGCTGACCCTGATCCCAACCCTCTCACTAATGACTTAAATGAATCAAACAGTAACTGTAATTCCCAACAGCAAAAAACAGTAAAAAGGCCCCTTCCCCGAGCCAACAACAACATAACTCTCTTTAAGTACAAAAACAGATCTTTAAGCAAACATTAAAAAGCCCTTCATAGCATTATAAATTCCCTGCAAAAACCCCATTTTCCTTTTCTTTACATTTAAACCGAAACCGGGCTAAAGCCAAATTTACAGTTCCAGGGCCAAATTCCGGGTTACACAGCCTTTTACACAACGTAGGCCGGGAAAAAAAGGGGGGGTTTGGCACACCCTATTTTACTACTCGGGACGAACTAGAATGTATCACAAATACTTGCAAAAGGGGGTGAACATGGGGAATACAAATAGCAAAGGGAAAAATTTGTGTGGACGGCCCCCCAAAAAGTGAGCGCCTCCCCTGGCAAATCTTTTTGACACCGGCTCTGAGGGGGGTCCCTCACCCTCACAAGTGGCTTTTTAGGAAAAGATTTTCACAAATGATTTGATTTTGCAAGAAACTCGCCTGCATGAACGTAAAAAATACAACTTACTTGGTGTTTGCAGCAAAATTCCTATCTTCAATTTCCCCTAAGCTTAGCCTTACCCCCTTTTGGGGAATTCCCCCAGAAACCACTTTGCAATTTGAAAATTTTTTAATTTCCCTGTAATTTCAATTGTTTTAGTGGCCGGCCTGCACCTCAAAAATTTCCCTATACCCAAAAGGGGGGTGTACCCCCAAAGTAAAACTATGCAGACACAGACCCAGCTTCCAGACTGCCAAGAGACACGGTACTTACTGGGCATCCCACTGCCAGCTGCAAAAAACAGGCCCAAAGATCAAACTCACTCACAACCCCCCCAACACGGGGCCAAAATTAACGAAAAAGTGGAGGTCTTGTTTTAAATAAAATGGGTGACAGAGGTCATCTAGGGTACTCGAGGGTCCCCTCAAACCAGTTTTTCCCCGGGCCCTCGAATGTGAAGAACATTGGGGGGCCCCTTTTGGCGATCAGGGGCCCCGTTTGTCCATTTTGGTGTTGTCTTAAGAAAAACGAGCTGGGCTCTTTTTCCAGCCCCTAAATCTCTTCATTAAAAACTAGGCCCCAAGTTTTTTCCCTACCCTAACTTTTTCCTTTTTTTTACCAAACATTACCCGGCCTTTATTTAATAGGGTTAAGGTCTTAGGTTTTACATTATTATTATTACAGTTGCCTTTTTAAACCCCTACTATTAATATACTAACAGTAAAAATATTTCCTCTTTCCCTGAAGGGTAAAATCATAAAAAAATAAGTGCTACCATCCCCCCCCACCCCCCGGGGGGAGAAAATTTTGTTTATGATTGGGGAGAACGCCTTTTTTTTGGGGGTTTAAGGGCCACCCAGCTCAGCCTTTTCCTTTACGGCAAGGGATCCCGGGCCTGGGGGAACTTTAGGGACCAAATTAAAAATTTCCCCAAACCTCCCCCGGCGAAGGTAAAGGGGCCCAATTCTAATCAAAATCTGCCCCCCACAGGGCCCCCAAAGGGGGACCCGGCACGAGTGCCATCCGGGCCCCAAATCTCGTTTGAGCAGACTCCTGTCTAATTTTAACGACCAGTTTCCCATGAGTGGACCCTTTTGGGGGTAAAAATTGTTTTGGGTTTCCCCTGGTCTTAGCACCCTTTCCCCCAAAATTTTTTGGGTTTCGTATGTCTAGCCTTGACTGAGTGGGTCCGTACTTTTTCCCCAAATGGCCCACATGCCCTTGGAGCCTTTTCCCCCCACTGTTACGAGGTTCCCCAGATTTAATGGCAAACTATCCCTTCTTTATGTACCCCGGGAAAGTGTTTTCTCAAGGTGGCCCCAGGTTGTTCGTCACACCTACCTGGGTTTAGCTTCCCCGGGAAATTCATAGTGGGATATTTGGATTCATTATCACTATCCCCCGCTTCATGGGGACAAACTTTTTCCTCTATCTGGCGTGGGAGGGAATTCAGGTGGAAACCCCCGCCTATGATTTATCCCTATGGGATCTGTATAAAACCCAAATTTCCCTTCCCCTTAAAAGCCCCTTGGGTTTTAAAACAGAAAAACCCTCCCATGTGATTGGCCCCAACCCGGATACCTACATTTCTGACTGTTTTCAGTGGAATTTCCCCGGTCTGCCAGCTTCCCCATCAAGGTTTTTCAATCCCCATAGCTGCTGCCCGGAAGACCTCTCACCCGTAATTGGGCCCTGGGGAAATTTTCTCTACCACCAAGGGTGTAAAAGTCCCCTGCGTTTTCCACACTAATTTGACTGTGACAAACCCCCACGTTCCAAAAAGATTTGGTGGGGCCTGACTTATAGCCCCTCCCCAAAAACATACAAAATTTCCCTTTTTGGCCTTTTAACTTTAATTTTGCCCCCCAATTTTTTGTTTTTCAAAGGGTACTTGTGCCCGGGTCAAAGAAAAATGGGTTTTTTCGGACCCCGTGCCCACTACAACCTTTTCCATGGGCTGTAGTAGGCGCACCTCCGTGATTTTTCACTCGGATTAAGAATTCACTCCCACTTAAACACCTGGCTACCATTTCAGGGGCCGCTTTACTTTTTTATCTCTACCCGAGAAAATATCCCTACTTTTCCTGGGGTTTTCCCCTTTAAAATTTTTTGGACATAGTGCAGTTTGTGCTTTCCTTTGCAACAGACTCGACACTCATGAGCTTGTGCCAAGTCTCTCGCAAAGTGTTTCCCCCCAACACTTGAAGCAAACTCAAATCCCTTAGTCTCTGTTTCCTTCTTCTCAGTGTTATAAAAAATGAAGCAACTGTACTTGCATGTTCCCCCTTGCAGAAATGCATATTCTGGCATGAGGGGGCCTCTGAGGTTTCTGCCCTTTGAGGTTCTTACCTTTGACACTTCTTTAAACCCCCGTACACTCCAACGTTAGTCGTTCAAAGCTTTAGACTGATCTTTCGGATCTTTGGTGACTGTCTGGGTTTTTAAAAGTGGTGATGGGGTGACTCTTCTTTTCACACCCTTTTGGCCCCAAATGAGAAAAAGAATTCCCCCAAACCCCCCAACCCAATTTTTTTTATTTTGGGGAAACCCATTCGTCTGAAAATTTTTTAAATGCAACTCTTTCACTGTATGCTACCAGTTTCCTTGAAACACCTGGCTAAGGACCCATTCTGGGAAACATTTCCCCATGATGCAAAAAACTTTGAAACGGTTTTTTCCCAAACTCCCAAAAACAAAATTTTGGGAAATTTTCTAGGGTGTGACGGTCATGTCGGAAAGCCCCTAGAAAACCCAAAAACCCCAAAAGTATAGCTACCTTTTTATATTTTCCCCCCCTTTTGCCCCCCCCAAAAATGTCTTCTAATTGGTCCTTTTGGGATGTTGGTTTAAATTGTGTCATAAACTGGTAGTGCCGGACCAGGTCTAAAAACTTTTTCCCCTTAGCTGCCCACCACAAATACGCAAATTGGGGGGCATCTGACAAATCATTCCTGTCATCTATCTGGGCTTTAAACTGATCCCAGAAAGCAATGTACTCTGTTAAGGTTCCGTCGAACGTTGGTAAATTCAACTGGGGCAATCTGGGCAACATATTGACAGGTGTGTGGCTGTTTGGGATACCTGCGGTGTTCGACACCACCCTTGGAATACTAGCCTTTAATGTACTTAACTTATCTTTGTACATATTCATCTCCTGATGACAATCTACATCATCCTTAGTGAATTTGTCCAGAGCCTGCTGAAGACTACCCTGGGATTCATTATCCTCAATAGCCTGTAGCTCATATGCTGAGAATGCTTGTTCATAGGTTTCCCATTTTTCCCCCAAACTCTTCAAGCAGTCTTGCAAATCATCGCAGTCTACGTTACTGCGTTGGCAAGTAGCCTTGCACCTGTTACGCATTCTGTTCAGATGCCCTTTGTATGCCGCCACTGATCGTTTTAATTTTGTTAACACTGAACCAGACTCTCCTGAACTCCCATCTGCCATTGTCAAAGTTTAATGAGGAGTGTGACACTAATTGTACTTTACCCAGTCCACCCCACAGCACGTCACGGTGTTAGGTAAGAATGAACGAGTCTCAAGGCCCCTCAACAAGCTTAACAATTCCCTTTGTTATATTGACTCTACTCTGACTTAAAATGTGCACTGTTAGCTCTCAAATCCCAATCAAAATGATGTGAAAGCTTAACCTAGCACTTTCCTGTACAATGCCAGCAAATAATTACAGGACTTAACCTAGTCTCAGGTGCAATTCAAAAATCCCACATTAAAATGAATCAAAGACAATGAAATCACACAATAAAAAGTGCAGTATAAAAATTAAAATCACTTAATTCGCACAAGTAAATTCAACAATTCAACTTGGGAAACAGTAAATGAATAATGTATAAACAGCTTGACCTAGCTTACTCAGTCTAGCATGGATGGTTGGATAAGGTAAATCCTAACCTAACTAGTGTGCTATAGCTTAATTTAACCTAGCTTTAGAAATTACTGTAAATAATAACTAGCTTAAATCTGTCCTAGCTACTATAACTGTTGTAAATATTGCACAAGCCTAGCCTAACTATGGCTACCTTGCAAATCCACTTTAAGTAATCAACACACAAGTCTCCTACTCAGGATTACTTGTAATCACTGTAAATAATTAAATTCACAAGCTTCTCTAGCCTACCGGGCCTCCCTTGAAAAATTACTGCAAATATAACAACTTCTGTGTATAGTCAGCTTGGCCTAGCCTCTGTGTAAATCTGGGCCTAGGTGTGCTAACTTAACCTAACTCTGTTAAATTGGTTCCTAACTGTGGCCTAGCTATGATAGCTTAACCTAGCTATTCCACATCCGATTCGAAGGACCACTTTTGTGAAAATTTGTGTGGACTGCCTCCAAGTGAGTCGCCTACCCTGGCAAACTCTGTTGACACCGAGCTCTGAGGTGGGTACCTCAGCCTCACAAGTGGCTTATAGGACAGATTTTCACAAATGACTGATGTTGCAAGAAACTCGCCTGCATGTACGTATAAAGGACTAACTTACTTGGTGTTGCAGCATATATCCTGATCTTCAACTTCCCTAAGCTTAGCCTTAGCCCCTTTGGACTTCCCCTCAGAAACCACGTGCAACCGGGAGCATTAATTCCTGCAATATTCAATTGTTATTAGTGTCCTGCCTGCACCTCAGAAATTCCTATATCCAAGAGGGTGTGTATCCCCTAGTATAACTATGCAGACACAGACACTAGCTTCCAGACTGCCAAGAGACACTTGTGCTTACTGGGCATGCACTGCCAGCTGCAACACAGGCCCACAGATCAAACTCACTCACAATCTCCCCAGACACTGGCCAGAAATCTACGAGATAAAGTGGAGGTCTTGTCTTACTGTATGGGCCTGACGGAGGTCATCTATGGTACATCGAGGTGCCTCTACCAGATTTCCCCAGGTCTCGAATGTGAAGACACATGGGGGGTGCCGTCTGCTGATCACGGCACGTCTTGTCCAGTTGGTGTCTGTCTTAAGAAGAACGAGCTGGTCTCTCTTCCAGACCCTCGTCTCTTCATTCAAACTAGGGCTGCCAGTTCTCCCTAGCTAACTTATCCTAGTGTTTGCCTACATTATCGGCCTATTACTACCTATGTTAAGGTCTTAGGTCTACATTATTATTATCTACAGTTGCCTTAGTAAACCTACTATTAATATACTAACAGTAAGACTACCTACTCCTACCCTGAAGGGTAAATCTATAAATAAATAAGTGCCTACCATCCACGCCACCCCACGGGTAGAGAAATGTGTTTATGATTGGGGAGAATGCCTTTTGTTTGGGTGAGTTTAAGGGCCACCCAGCTCAGCCATTCCATTACGGCCATGTCGGATCGATCCTGTGGAACTTTAGGGAACAAATAAATTTCCACAAGCTAAATTCAAATCAAAATACCTACAAAAACCTCTCACAGTGATAAACATCTACAGAGTACCACAGTCAAACATTAGCCGTTTTATTGAAAACCTAGGAAGTATGATAACTGATGCACACATAAACAAAGATCACTTACTACTCTCAGGTGACTTCAATATAAATCTCCTACAAGACCAAGACCCACATGTTACTGAATTCACAAACACTATGAGTAACTGCATGTTGCTACCAACAGTAACAAAACCTACAAGAGTTACAGAGACTAGTGTTTCCCTACTTGACCACATATGGACCAACACCATATTCCCATTAAGATCAGGCATAATCACAGATAATACCACAGACCATTACCCTACCTGCCTCATAACAAACTTTGGCAAATTACCCCTAGAAACTACTAAAGTAACTTTCAGACTTCAGAGTTAGGAAGCTATCAATAACTTCACAGCAGCAGTGACAAACATTGACTGGCACACTGCCCTAAAAAAACTAAACAGATGACTGCAAAGAGACTGAACAGTCCCTGGGTAAAACCCAGTATCCTCAGATCCATAAATACAAAGCACCTATACAAAAAACAGTACAGAATGGGCACATAACCAGAGACCAAACAAAACGTTAATCGTCAGTACTAACCAGCCTAATAAGAAGGGCTAAAAAATTGTATTATGATAACAGATTATCCAACTTACGAGGTGACATAAATAAGACCTGGAAAACCCTTTCAGAAATACTAGGAACAAAAAACATAACACGAAATAGCGAAACTGAATTAACAAAACCAGATGAACCCCAATTCCCACCTACTGAAACAGCAAACAGACTCAATGATTTCTTCTCCACTATAGGAAAAAGCCTTGCCGATGAAATCCCAAGCTCAGATACCCCACCCAATGACTACCTCATTGGCAACTACCCGAACACACTGTTCCTAGCTCCGACTAACCCAACTGAAGTCTCCCTTATTATCAACAAACTAAAGAAACAAGACAGATGTTAAAACCTTACCACCCATTATATACAAAAAAGTGTCACAGATGCTATCACCAATCATTGCAACACTCTTTAACAAATCCATTGAAACCTCTAC
>NC_069465.1:27761175-27789412 GCF_026875155.1 Cherax quadricarinatus | reverse complement strand
GGGCTCGGGGAGAGTAACGTATGTAGTGCCCATTGCAAATAGTGTGGGTTTGAGTAGTTCGTTGCATTTGGTGGGTCATTTATGAAATTGAGAAAGAATGAACAATAAAATGGTATAAAATACCGACAGGTTGTTAGGTAAGACACATAAGACACATAAAGATACCTAACTGTTGCATATGTGTCTTACCTAACAACATATGAGAAAGAGAAGAGGGCCTAGGACACTTCCCTGCGGGACACCAACTGTAATTGGCTGTGCGGAAGAGTTTTCCCCATTTGTGTACACATATTGGCTTCTGTTGCTGAGGTATGACTTTAGGTAGTTGAGGGAGTGCCCTCTTATACCATAGTGCTACAATTTTATGTGGAGCAAGTCATGGTCAACTGTATCGAAAGCTTTACGTAAGTCAATGAAGATCCCCAGTGGGACATCTTTTTCTCTATTGCGATAAATATTTTTCTAGCATGTGGATAATAGCATCATTAGTATTTTTATTAGGCCTGAACCCAAATTGACAGGGGTTGAGTATGTTTGTGGGAGATGAGGTAGGAATAGATACGCTTATGGTTTTAAATTTTTCAAAGATTTTAGAGAGAGGATGTAATTTTGGATATTGGCCTATAGTTATTCAAGTCTGTGTGGTTTCCTCCTTTATGGATCGGGGTGACCCTTGCTATTTTGAGAACTGTGGGAAAGGTAGAGGATTCAAGGGATTTGTTAAAGAGTGTTGCAATGATTGGTCATAGCACCTGTGACACTTTTTTGTATATAATGGGTGGTAAGGAAATTTTAAATTTCCTGTCTTGTTTTTTAGTTTGTTGATAATAAGGGAACTTCAGTTGGGTTATGGGAGCTAGGAACAGTGGTGTTCGGGTAGTTGCCAGTGAGGTAGTCATTGGGTGGGTATCTGAGCTTGGGATTTTTTTGGCAAGGTTTTTTCCTATAGTGGAGAAGAAATCATTGAGTCTTTTGCTGTTCAGTAGGTGGAAATTGGGGTCATCTGGTTTGTTAATTCAATTTTTGCTATTTCGTGTTTTTTTTTTTTCCTAAATATTTCTGATAGGGTTTTCCAGGTCTTTTTAAAGTCACCTCGAAATTGGGGTAATCGTTCTCATAATACAATTTTTTTTAGCCCTTCATATTAGGCTGACTTAAGAAATCGTAATGACACGATTGCAAATAAACCATAAACCCCCGGCCGGGATTGAACCCGCGGTCATAGAGTCTCAAAACTCTAGCCCCGTCGCGTTAGCCACTAGAAAAGCTAGCCACAATAAGATTCATCCAACAGGTTTTATTTCTACACCAAAGGAAGGTTAGCCCCAGGCACCTCTGTGACCACAAATGCAAGTTTTTTACAGACGAATCTCCACTAGCGTGGCCGTGACGAACTCTAGCTCAAGTCCTTCACTGCCGTCAACATGACTTAAGAAATCGTAATGAGCTAGAGTTCGTCACGGCCACGTTAGCTGGAGATTCGTCTGTAAAAACTTGCATTTGTGGTCACAGAGGTGCCTGTGCTAACCTTCCTATGGTGTAGAAATACACCTAGTTGGATGAATCTTATTGTGGCTAGCTGGTTTACTGGCTAACGCGAAGGGCTGGAGTTTTGAGACTCTATGACCGCGGGTTCAATCCCGGCCGGGGGTATGGCTTATTAGGCTGGTTAGGATTGATGAGTAACGTTTTGTTTGGTCTCTGGTTATGTGGCCCATTCTATACTGTTTTTCGTATAGGTGCTTTGTATTTATGGATTTGAGGATACTGGGTGTTAGCCAGGGACTGTTCAGTCTCTTTGCAGTCATCTGTTTAGTTTTTTTTAGGGCAGTGCTTGTTATAGAGGTATTGGGTCTTTTTTAGAAAATTTTTAATACATTCATCAATATCTGTATAGATCTCTAGCTCAGTGTGCCAGTCAATGTTTGTCACTTTAGTTGGCTTTGCCACTAACTCTTTTAAAAAGCAATCCTGGATGGTATCTAGAAAGTCCCTAAACTCAAGATTTCCTGTCAAATTACGTCATTCAGTTTATCGAAAGTTAAAACCTCCCACTAACACAACATTTTCGTATCTTGATGCCTTATGAATTTCGTCCCATAGAAATTTACCGCTTTTCCTATCAGTATTTGGTGGGGACATGTAAATCAATCTTAACGTTTTCATAATTATTCTGAATCTTTTTTATTATGGTCCGTGACATCATTAATAAGCTCTTTCAACACAAAGTTTGTGAAAACGTACCTACGATTGCTAACGGATAATACAAGCAGTCAAACTTTCCCGGACTCTTGATCTGTACTGGAAATTTGTTAAAAATTACGTTTTCTAAGTGGAAATTCACAAAAAATTTGTAATAATGCAAAAAAATGGCAAACATTCCTAATAATATTAACTTGGCTATTTTTTCTCAGTCTAGTAATGATTATTTTTTGAAACTAGCGCATGATCCATTGTGTGTGCAGGACAGGCCGGGGCAGCCTCTACTAGTGAGTACATTGTGGGGTTGGTCTTGTGATAGTAGTGACTGTGTGATGAAGGACGTCCTCCTACCTGACCTCAGTCTGGGTGATTGGCTGGTGTGGACCAACTGGGGTGCTTACACTCTCTGTTGCTCCTCATCTTTCAGTGGACTTCCATTGCCTGAAGTGTATATTTTTGCAACTACTGACAATGTGTAAGTCTGTGGCTATTATTTGCATCACTGTTTGATTTGCATTATTACTTAAATCAAATATTAATGCTTTTAAAAAAAAAAATCTACTGAAAAGAACGAGTGGTTTTCCGACCATAAAACAATCCAAAAAAAGCCCCGGGGAGGGAAAAAAAAATTGGGGTTGGGGGGGTGAGTGTTTGGGGTTTTTTTGTTAAAAAAAATTTTTAATTTTTAAAAGCATTTATTTAAAGTTACTCATGAAAAGCAAAATAATTAACGATGCAAACAAATCCCCCCAAGGGGAAAAATCACTGGCCTATAAAATTTTTTAGGATTCATTTGTCTGGGTTCAAACCCTACCCTTCCCGGTTTTATTTATCACATTTTCTGATAAAGACTTTATTTTAGGAAGTACTAAGGCATACGAAACGAACAGAGGTAACTCCACTTCATACAAAAAAACTTTTAAGTCGTTCACTTGGCTGAGACAACCAATAGGGTATCACAACTGTTGGACAACTTATCTACGATACCCCTGCGTTGAACCCCTTATCACTGGTCTGTGTGACCCCTAAAGGTCTTCCAGGACACTGCGACGGCCCCGTCAGGGGGAGCAAAATATTGTCCGAGCCACCTGTGACCTCCCTCAAAACCCACCAGGCACTAGCACTGCTTCCGTGTCAACCATTGGTGACTTGCTGTAACCTCGATGAATAATTTTTTACCTAGAAAATTTTTCCGTAAATCGGGGAACATTTTTGACCCCATCTGTTTAGAGGAAACATTGACACAAAATTGCATTTAATTTTATAAACTTTAAAATGATTTATTTGACATTCTATTGGGAATATATTCTTTTTATTTCATTTAAATAATAAAAAATTGTACTATGATGTGGTGAACGTGGAATGTAATTTAAACTTATACACGTAAATAAATTTGGGTACCTGACTTAAATTATAACTGAATTGCATACTGCTGACCCCCTGGTCTCTGACTTCGCAAATTTCATTTTTACACTCCAACCCTAAGCCTGAATGACCCTGTGGGTTTAGCGTTTATTTTTTTATTATAATAATAGTAAATTAAATTTAATTTAAAAAAACGCAAGTAATTTTTAATTTTTTGGGTAACTGTGCAGTAGATATTTCATTGTATTTCATTCTCATTTTTTATATCTACATTAAAAATCTTAAATTACTTTAATGTTATACACTACAATACCACGGAATTTTGGGTATAGGGGACTTCCCTTCATTGATATTGCCCGCGCTGGCTTAACTTATGGTCATGACCCTACTTTAACTAGTGAGTTACCCCTTTTTGGGAATTTCAACGCTCACCTCCGGTTCGTTTAAAAATTTCCTCCTCTTTGCCCTTGCTTTTCCAGACCAAGACTAAAGCTGAGAGCCCACCATTCTTATCAGGGCTAAAACGAGCGTAAGTACTACGTTTCTTTGAAGCAGAGGTGTACGTCGATCGAGTCCTGTTTTTTGGGCTTTTTTAAAATATATAAAATATATAAATTATTAAAAATATAAATATAAATAATATATATATATATATATATATATAATTTTATATAAACGCACAGGTCTCTCCCCTCACCAAGCAGGGTACCACAACGTTTTTTTTTTTTTACATTTAGTATTTATTGCAGAAAAATTACTAGAACCTTGCTTCTTTCATTTTAGTCACTTTTTACGACACGGATACTGACCTTAGCCGGATGTGCTTTTTGGAGGTGGGAATGCATGCCCGCCCCCGAAGGAGGCGTGGTCAATTTGCAGTTTTAAACTGTATAGCAAGACGTGATGGATTTAGGGGTGATAAAGTGTTTCTTTTTTTTTTTTGGGTCACTCTACCATGGAGGGGAAAATGCGGTTTTTTGAAAAGAAATATATCGTGAATCTTATTTTATGGGTTAAAAAAAGTCACCTGGTATACCCATGGTTTAAATTCCTAAAGATGTTCCATATTAAACATTCATTCTTTGGGTAGTTGGGCTATTAGAAACCTCCTTAAAACTGTTTCAATAGAGATCAACAAAATTTAAAATGAAAAAAATTTTTTTAATTCTGTAACTATTAAAGTTATAGGGGTTAACGTTTGAGGCCATGCGTGTTTTGGTTTATTTGCTGAAAACAAGAGTCCCCATTTTAGTATGGCAAACTAGCTAGATCTCGTATTCCTGCTGAGCCACTGAGGTTTTCCGGAAGAATTTGTTTTTTAACCTTTGATGCTATGGAAGAGGGAAAAAAAGCTGTAGGGCAATTTGGGAGGATTTGCGTACTCCCAGCCACCCAGACCTGACTGGAAGTAAAGCCTGCAATTACTGTCCATCTTCAGGGGAAAGATTCAATCACTCTCTAGCAAAACTTTAAACATAGTCATATTCCCCTTTAGTTTCGGGCTGCTGAAGATTGGGAGCATCTCAGTAATAGGTAATTTTTGGGATTGACAGCCTTGGGAGTAGGGAGAAAGCATCATGTGTATGATGCTTTCATCCTCCCTTTCCCTCTCCTGAGGTCTGAGATTTTTTTTTTTTAGGATCAGATCGATGACGTTGTCCCAAGAGGGGGCACCAAGGAATGCATTGGCTGGGCAAGCTCGGCCCTGGGAAAACAGCACTAATATTCGGGTCACTGTCAATTGGTAGAAACTATTTCCAATTGTGGGGTTAAAGATAAGGCCCAGCTCTCTTCCCTTCTTTAATTTTCTGAATCCTCTGGGGGAATTCTGTAGTGCCAGCTAGTGTACCATCATCCAAGAAAAAGAAATTTTACCTCAAAGAGAGTGCTTCTGTGACTTCCCCCTTATGACCAAAAGAAAAAAAAGGGAAAGAGAGGGGTTTCCCCAAATTTTCACACCCCTCACAAGCTTGTCATGGGCCCAAAACAACAGTATAGAAGCAAAAATATAACAATTTTATGAAGGGATAGAGGGAAGGGAAGTGTCTAGAAACTTCTTAGAGCAGCATCCCAACTGACTAAGTTGACAGCGTTGGCAAAGTATAATTTGATCAAGGCTTTTTCATCGAACATGTTGTTGATGTATACTCGTGCTGCGTGGGCAGCTGCTTCACAGCCCTCTTGAACACCAAAACCGAGCTGAGTTGGTTTCAACATAAGAACATAAGAAAGGAGGAACACTGCAGCAGGCCTTTGGGCCCTCACTAGGCAGGTCCTTTACAATTCATCCCACTAACAAACATTTGACCAACCCAATTTTCAATGCCACCCAAGAAACAAGCTCCGATGTAAAAGTTAAGACACATGTGCAACATGTGGATATCTTTATTGTAGACGTTTCGCCATCCAGTGGCTTTATCAATACAGATTCTAGGACATAATGGGAAGGGACGTAGAACTTATACAAAAGTTGAGGTAATCATCCCTCGGCCTTTGGGAGTTATGTTCACAGCATCGTGGAGGGGGAAAACCCCCGGAGAAAAGGGCAAAAGACTGGGGGTTAAAAAGGGTCAGTAGATAAGAGGGGCAGCAGACGAGGGCAGCATGGTAGGCGGGTTTCCCCCAGGGGAAGTGGGTTTCCTTTCCCAAAAAGAGAGGGGGTTTAGGGCAGCACCCAAATCTTTTGGGGGAAGGACCACTTCCACGGGGGAACCCCGCCTGCCAGTAAATGCCCTGGGCTGCTGCCCTTTCCCTATCCACTGACCCCTATATAACCGCCATCTTCTTGCCTTTGCCCCAAATTTTCTCCTCCCCCACGTGTTTGTGAACCTAAACCCAAAGGGCCGGGGGACTGTTTCCCCTCATCTTTTTTATATAGTTCTACTGTCTTCCTATTATGTCCTAGAATCTGTTTTGGGTTTAAACCCACGGGAAATGGCAAAAACGTCTCAATAAAGATTTTCCAAAACATGTTGCACATTTTGTTTTAAATTTTTATATTTGTCGGTTTTTTTATCCCTTTTCTTCCCACAACTTGTCAGAACTGAAAACATCACGGAAATCTTGGTTAAAGAGGCATCAACAAGACCTTCTTCACGGCCCTGTTGAAACAAACCCATCTTTTTGGGAAGGCCTATTTCCACTGGGGAATCCCCCCTCCCAGTGACTCCCCCTGTCTAGTGCCCTCCCTTCCACTGACCCTATATAACCGCCAGTCTTCTTCCCTTTTTGCTAAACTTCTGTACAAACAGTCCGTTTCATACAGTTGCTCTAAAACCGCAAGAACCCTCTCTTGGGGGGGGGGGGGGACCCTGTCGGGGTGTAGAATTTATATTTCTACAAACGTGAAACTTTTTAACAATCCCTGTGGGGAATCGTGTGAAAATAAAGGGCCTGGGGAATGGGAAATTTAAATGACTCCTCGAAGTTTGTTTTAAACCTACCGTCGTTAGGACCTCCCTGCGGGTAAAATTTTTAAACGGCAATCCACTCTCGAAAACCCCTTTCCCATTGCTTTCTCACAGATGACAGGGAAGCATAAAACTAATGGACATTCTTAAATTTAAGGACCCTACAAACCGAGGGAAAATAAATGGTATAAAAAAACCGACAAATGGCAATAAAAACCCCAAATGCAGTATAATGTGACCTTTATTGACTACTTTTTTCGCCCACACAGTGGGGTTTTTTTAAAAGTCAAAAACAAAAATTTCCTGGGGGGAAGGAACGCGAGTTTTTAAAGTCCGGCTGAGGTCGGGTGAAGAATGCGGGCATCTGATGATGTCCAGAGTGGGGTTTTTGAGTCTAAAAACTTGGGTTAGTTTGGGAAAGGAGTTTGGGTTTAATTTTTGGGAGCGGGGCCCTTCTCAGGTGTCGGGGGTTTGGGGGGGATAGGGGGGATAAAGGGAAGTTTCTTGGGGGGGCAAGTGGTTCGGGGGCAAATTGTTTTTTTTGGGAAGGGGCCACAAATTTTTTGGTTGAATTTGGTGGGGAAAATTTAGAAATTAAGGGGAGGGGGAACCCAGGTTCTTCGGTTTGAGTGTTGTCTTTGTGGCGATAATCTTGATTTTCGGGAGTTTTCAAGGGGTTGTGTGAATTACGGTGTTTTTCGCAGGCATTCCTTGTGTCGTAAGACCTGTTTGCGTTTTGGTGTTCTAAAATACTTGTTTGGAGGTCCCTTGATGTTTCGCCCCGTATAACTTTTTGCAGTCATTACAGGGAAATTATTTTATACCCCCCCAGGGGAAAGGGGGAGGCTTGTCCTGCCTACTATGGTGATGCCCTTGATGGTCGTGGTTTGGGGGTAGATCCCTTTTGGAATGATTTTTTTGGAAAGATGTTGGAAACTTTTGGCAATGGAGATTGGTGGGAAGGACTTTGAAACTCTTCTGGGCCCATTTCTTCCGGGGTTGGGTTTTGAAGATGTTTAATGTCGCCGTCGCAGCCCTCTGATGAAGGACGAGGATGTGGAGTTTAGAAAATTTTTTGTTAAATTTATTTGCATTTTTCCTCAAGGAACTCGTTGCGGCAGTTTCTGAGGAAAGCGGGAAGAAGCCTAAAATTACAACCACGTTTGGTTTTGGTGTCGTGGTGAGAGTAGAAGTGGAAAGATCTTTTTTTGGTTTGGGTGGGTTTTCAAGATTTTTAAAACAAAGTTCTTTGGTCAGTTTGCAGAGCAGGAAAATAAAGGGAAAGGAAGGGTGTTGTGACTCTTCTTAAAGTGTAAAGGTTTTGAAGGTCGACCGGGTTTACTTGTCTTGGGACCCCTTAAAACCTTTTAAAAGCGTTTAGGAGTTATGAGGAGAAGGGTCGTAAACATAACGGGGCCGGGTGACAGACAAAGGGAAAATAATGGTGGAGAAAGTTGGGCTTCTGGGATTTTCCCAAATGTATAGGTTCCCCGGGGCTGCATTTGATGGCGAACCCAGGGGAAAGTCCAAAAGTCTGCTGAAAGGGTAAATTTTTCGAAAGAAAAAACACGTAAAGCCAAAAATAGTTCAAAAAAGGTCGATGAAATCGCTGGCTGGAATGGGAAGATCAAGGGAATCGTAAATTTTCCTGCGCAAGAGATCGTTGGCTTGTGTAGTAGGTACTTTGGTAAATGGGGGAAGTCCGTCAAGGCTGGAAAGTTTCTTGTTCCTGATGTTATGTTCGAATGCGTTTAAAGAAGATCACCTGAGGTTTGAGATGTGCTGGACTGATAGTCCCCAAAGAGTTTAGAGAGGGGGTTTGGCGAGAATTCCTGAGAGCGGTTTGGGAGCACTGCCTTTTTCCCCGAGGATATGGGCCTCAGTGGGAACCGGGTTTTGGGGAGTCTTTGGCAGGCCGTAAATTTGGCGGGTCGGGGGGTTCCCGGGGCATGGTGGGGGGGGGGGTTTTTCTTCCCTTGTTCTGACCCCCTCAGAAGCGGCAAAGTCCTTTGAAGAAAATTTTAGTAAGGTTGCCCCACTTGGTTAGTTGTGGGGTTTGTAGGTATCCGGGGGTTTTTAAAAAGAATTGAGCATTTTTTTCCCTGTAATCGCAGGGGTTTTTGTGAGGGGGTTTGTTGTTATCATGAAACTGACGTTTTACAGGAAAAAAATGCTCAATCATTTTTGACCCGGAAACCTAAAACCTCCACAACTAACCAAGGGAAAACCCTTTACAAAAACTTTTCTTCAAAGGAATCGCCGATTCTGGGGGCTCAAAAAACAAGGGAAGAAACTCCTGCACACCACCCCAGCAACCCCGGCCCTGCCAGAATGTACGGCCTCCCCCCAAAGGGACTCCAAGCCTGGTTTTCCCACGGGCCCATATCCTGGGGGGAATAGGCAGTGGGTCCCCCCCAGCTCTCGGAATTTCCCCGCCCAAAAACCTCTCTTTAAAATCTTGGGCCTATCAGTCCGCACATCTCAAAAAAACTCAGGTGATCTTTTCAAACGCATTCCCCAACATCCCAAAATCAGGGCAAGAAATTTTCCAGGGCCCTTTACCCTGACTTCCCCATTCACCAAAATTCCTACTAACAAACATCGAAACTCTGCGCAGGAAAAAAAAACGATCACTTGATCTTCCCCTTCCACCAGCGATTTAAACGACCTTGTTTAAAAATTTTGTGTTGGCTTTACGTGTTTTCTTTCGGGAAAAACACCTCTTTCAGCAGACTTTTTTGGGCTACCCCTGGGTTCGCCCCTCAGGCAGTCCCGGCCCAACCTATAAATGGAACATCTAGAAGCCCAACGTTTTTCCACCATTATTCCTTTTGTCTGTCACCTGGGGTCCGTTTGTTGACGACTTTTTCCTCATAAAATCCTAAACCCCTTCAACGTTCAAAACTCTCCAAAGACAGCTCAAAAAAGGTCGACCTTTAATCCCGTTCACACTTGAAGGGAAAAGTCGACCAAAAACCTTCCCCTTTTCCCTTGGGTGTCCTCTTGCCCAAAACTGACCCCCGAAATTTGTTTTAAAAAATATCGGAAAAAAACCCCCCAAACCCAAAACGATCCCTTTTCCCTTCTACCTCACCCCGACACCCCCAAAAACCCAAAAGTTGGGGTAATTATAGGCTTCTTTTCCTTCGTTTCACTCAGAATCTGCAAACAAAAGAGTTCCTTGAGGAAGAATGCACTATAATTGAACAAATATTTTTTTAAAAATCCCCCTATCCTCGTCCCATCATTTAAGGGCTGCAGACGGGAGCATTTTAAAAAACTTCAACACACCCAAAAAAGACATGGCCCAGAAGAGATAATAGTCCTTTCCCCCCAAAATCCATTGCCCCAAAAATGTTTCCCAAAATCTTTGCCAAAAAAATCATTCCCAAGTATCTTTCCTCCCCCAACCAAGCCCTCAAGGACTTTACCAGGAAAGGGAGGACAAGCCTCCACCCCTTTAGGGGTAAAACATAATCCCTTTTTAAAGACGCAACAATTTAAGTGGGCCGGGAAAAATCAAGGGACCTCCCAAAAACGTATTTTAGAACACCAATACCCCAAGCAGGTCCCGACGACACAAGGAATGCCGGGGTACAACACCGAATTCACACAACCACTTGTAAACTAAAAGAAAAATCAAGACTTATGCCCAAAACAAAAACTCCCAAAACCGAAGAATCCTGGAATCAACAAAATTTTTTCTATATTTCCCACAACTCAACCAGAATAGTGGCTTCTAAACATAGCTGAACCATTTCCAAGAAACTTCTTTATCGCTAATCCCCCCATAAGAACACTGTAGAAGGTCTGCTCACAAAAATTATCCCAAACTCCTTTCCAAGTAACCCCAAATTTTTAGACCCCCTAAAAACCCCACTCCCGGTTTCATCATCAGTGCAGTTTTTTCACCCGACCTCAGCCGGACTATAAATACTCGCGTTCCTTCCACCCCAGGTAGTTTTGTTTGTGACTTGAAAAAAAACCCCCTGTTTTGGGCGAAACGTAGTCAATAAAGGTCACATTATACTGCATTTGGTTTTAAAATTGCCACCCACAAAAACAACAATTCACTCTATCCCCCCTCCCCCATTCTTGAAATCGAAAAAGTTCGGTCTTTGTGAAAGATTTACAAAACGTCCCCCTCTCTCCCCTACTGAAACATGAAGCTTTTATTGAGGGGAAAAAAACACGTGGGCCTCGGGAGACAGCATCTCAAAGCCCCAACGCCACCAATTCTAAAGATTACATTCAAAAATCTCCATGGGCCCAAGCCCCTCTCTGACGGTTTTGGCCATCCCCATATTTCCACATTCAAACCCCAAATCATATAAACAAGAACGTTTCACATACAAACCTCCCACTGCTGGACCTGTACTCCTATAATCACCCCCAACCCAAAGGGGCCCCCTCAAGAATTTAAAAAGTTTTTTTCAAAATGTGGGAAAGATGGAAAAGATTTCAGGGTCCTGCACCATTACTAAAAACACTAACATGTCTTAAAATGCAAAAGGGGAATCCTCATTTTCCCTTGCAGCTAAAACCCACCAGGAAAGAAATCATATTGAAGAAAACTAAAATTCTGAAGGAAAAAACCCCCAAAATTTACCGAAAATATGCTGCAATTTCCAAACCACAAACCGACGCCATAAAAACTCTACACGCTAATCTACAGGAAACCCTCGCCCAGCACTCCTTCTTCCCCTCCCCAAAGGTCTCCTTCCAAGGTGCTGTACTCATGGTGTTTTGCACACCTTTCCAACCAAACAAGCCCCGGGGACTTTTAACCCTATTAACGAATATTCCCTCTGGGAAAAACATGCCTGCCTTCAATTTTTCCGGGAAACCACACCTTCAGAAGACAATTTCCCCAAGATCCTTCCCAAAAGCCTGAACTTTACTGCACCCACAGACCCGTCTCCCCGCCCAAGCAACTGCTTCCTTAACTTCCCATAACCACTTCCACCCCCGACAACGTTGAACAAGTTGCCTAACCACCGCCTCCCACCTCTCCCAGCCTGCTGTTAAAAAACCAAATTTCACCCCCACAGCTGCTCCCGTCGAACTTCAGTTTACCTGCCTTTCCACCATTGTAGATTCTCCCCGTGAATTTCCCCTCCAAAAAGAGGAAAATAACGACGACTCCAGTAAAACCCTCATGGGAAAAACCTTTCCTTTTTAAAAACTTCTCCTTAAATTTCCCGACACCATGACCTGTAATGAAATCCCAAAAAGCCTCGGGAAAATGGCAGTAAGGATGTGGAATTTACCGCTTCACTTCACCCCTCACCCAAGTTCTTTGGGTTTTTCAAGCCTTTCGTTTCACCTTCAGCAAAAAGGCTAAATTATACCAAACCAAACTAAAAACAGCTTCAAAAATTTGAAAAAAGGGGTCCCTTGCAAAATTTTCCTCCTCATTACTCCCATAAAATTTCCCCTATGTGTTTTACCCCCTGATGTGAAACCCAGCCGCTGCCAGCTACTCAAGATTCAAAATCCAACTACAACAAAATTCCAAAGCCCAAAAGCCCTGCATTTCCCTTTTTCTCAAGTCTGCCCCCCGTCGCCCCTTTGCTTTCTTGGGTTAAACCCGGCTTAAATTTTTTTACTAAGAACACTCCCTCCAAGGGTAAACCTTTAAACTGTCCCGTTTTTCCCCGCTCATCCCATTTGGGGTCTTACCCAAAAATTGTTTGCTTTTTCTTTTTTGCCTTTGCTCCAGATTCTCCTCCACCCCGATGCTGGGAAAAACTAACTCCAAACCCCCAGGGACTGATTACCTAAACTTTTGTATATTGTTCTACTGTTTTTTTTCCTTTAGTCCCAGAATCTGTAATTTTTAAAGCCCCTGGATGGGAAAGTCTACAAATTTTTGAAAATTTCCCCATGTTTGGGACATGTGTCTTTAAATTTTTTATTTGTCGGTAATTTTTTACCTTTCTTGCCCCTAGCTCCCATGTGCAAGTTTCCCTCCAAAACCCAACCCCCCCCATCTGTACTTTTCCCAACCCAAAAATTTTAAAAATACCCCAAAAACCCAGCCCCAATAACCCCAAAAAAGGTTTTGTTTCCCCTCATCAACTACCCCATTTTTCCCAAACCCAAAGCTTTCCTATGTCCCCTTTTTAAATATAAACTTTCTAATTTAAATCCATTACGCGGGTTTTTCTCTTTGGGGAATTTTTTCTCAAGACCTTGTTTTAAAATCCCCCCTTTTTAAACCTATCTTCCACTTATACACTTCGATCAGGGCTCCCCTCATTCTTCTCTAACAAGTAATGTTTAAATTAAGAGTCTTCAATCTTTCTTCATAAGGAAATTTCTAATTTCTTTTTTTAAATTTCTAAATTATCCTCGCTGAATTTTTCTAACGAATTTATTTCCATTCCCGTAAAATTTCCCCCCCCTTATCCCAAAAAATTTGGGGAGGCCCCTTTCTAATGTTTTATAAAGCTGCCGTATGACCTCTGGATTCTGTTGCTTACACTTCTTTTATATAAATCCCAGTAATCATTTGCCTTATTACGTACCTTAGGCATTGCTGTTTGGTTTTAAAGGTTTTCTGCCTTTCCATAAACCCCCCGGGGGGGGGGCCCCTTTTTGCAAACTGTATGGCTTAAGTTTTTACATTATTTTAACTTGGTAGGTTAAAGGGCACATGGCAACAGTTTTGGCAACTTTATTTTCCCAAACGTTTTGCCCCACACAGTAGGCTTCTTCAGTCGAAAACAGAAAGTAGGCAAAAAGTAGAGATGTGAAGCGATTTAATCAGTTCCCCCTCCCCCCTTGAAGTCTTTGAATTTGAGGGTTTTCAGCCCGGGCCCGGAGAAGTTCAGTTCCATGTCCCTAGTTCCTGACTTTTGGGAAATGAACTTCTCCCCGGGAGGGACTGGGCAACCTCAAATTCTACGACTTCAAGGGTGATGGACTGATTACATCGTCTTCACATCTCTACTGTTCCTGCCTACTTTCTGTATTCGACTGAAGAAGCCTACTGTGTAGGCGAAACGTTTCGGAATAAAGTTGCCTAACTGTTACCTATGTGTCTTACCTACCAACCTGTCGGTATTGTATACCATTTTGATGTTCATTATTTAACTTATAAGTGCTAGGGTTATGGACACTCCCGAGCTTCAGAACCTTGCATTTATCTACATTGAACTGCATCTGCCACTTTTCTGACCAAGAGTAGAGTTTGTCTAAATCCTCCTGAAGTTCCCTAACATCTACGTTTGAATCAATTATCCTACCTATCTTCGTGTCATCGGCGAACTTGCTCATATCACTAGTAATTCCTTCATCAAGATCATTGATATATATTATAAACAACAACGGGCACAAGACTGATCCCTGTGGAACGCCACTTGTTACTGATCCCCACTCGGATTTAACCCCATTTATGTAAAGTAAAAGAACACAAGTGCAACTAATGTGACATTTATTGTGGCAACGTTTCGCTCTCCAGGAGCTTTATCAAGCCATTACAAACAATACATGGACACGGGTATATAAAGGCTCAGAATGAGGTGTAATACTAGTGTGGTACCATTTCGATGTTCACTAGTGGTAGTAGTAGTAGTAGTAGTGGTAGTGACAAAAGTAATACAATATGATAGAGCAATTATTTCGTACATGAGTAAAAGGATATAAAAGCTATTACTTGGGTAACATAAAAATAGGTTGGACAAATATAGACTGGAATGAGGCAGCTTGTTTCAGTGTTCACTCTCTGTGCTTTGTGTAGTATAACAGGAGAGACTATGTGATGGCAGGGTTTACTGTTTTCAGGAGGATTCTTGCTAAGACTTCGGAGATGGTGAAGCTGCCGTTGTTTTGTTTAACTGTATTCGAAACAGCGATCAGTGCTGATTCGAGGCACTTGCGTCTGCGGAAATTAGTTTCTTTGATCACTAATTGGGCGTCTCTGAATTTCATGAGATGATTGGTGGAATTTCGGTGTTGTACACAGGCGTTGTTCAAGTTATCGTTCCTACATGCGTAAATGTGTTCATTGAGGCGGGTGTCGAGGTTTCTGGCTGTTTCACCTACGTAAATCTTGTCACAGCCTCCACAGGGTATAGTGTAAACTCCTGCATTGACTGGTTCGTGGTGCTTGGATTTTGTCCTGGTTATATCCTTTATTGAAGTGCTAGAAGCGATGGCGACTCTGGTGTTAGTTTTGTGAAAGTACTTTTGAGACGTTCAGTGCAACCTGACTGTTGGGAAGAATTATAACTTTACTGGGAGTGGTGTTGATGCGTGGAGAATTTATGATCTGAAGAGCTCTTTTCTTGCAGTCTTTGATGAAAAAAGAAGGAAAATGTAACTCTGTGAATGTTTGGTGAATGTATGTACACTCCTCGTCACGAAACTCAGGACTACAAATTCGGTATGCTCTTAGGAAAAACCCGATGATGATGCCTCTTTTGGTCTTGGTATCTTGACTGGAATAGAAGTGTGTGAGATCATTTTTATTGGTGGGTTTCCGATAAACTTGAAATCTATTCCAGTTAAGATACCAAGACCAAAAGAGGCATCATCATCGGGTTTTTCCTAAGAGCATACCGAATTTGTAGTCCTGAGTTTCTTGACGAGGAGTGTACATACATTCACCAAACATTCACAGAGTTACATTTTCCTTCTTTTTTCATCAAAGACTGCAGGAAAAGAGCTCTTCAGATCATAAATTCTCCACGCATCAACACCACTCCCAGCAAAGTTATAATTCTTCCCAACAGTCAGGTTGCACTGAACGTCTCAAAAGTACTTTCACAAACTAACACCAGAGTCGCCATCGCTTCTAGCACTTCAATAAAGGATATAACCAGGACAAAATCCAAGCACCACGAACCAGTCAATGCAGGAGTTTACACTATACCCTGTGGAGGCTGTGACAAGATTTACGTATGTGATGAATGGTTTGAAAAACCGACAAGTTGAAGATTGAGACACTTATGCAGCATATGGGAATCTTTATTCAGGAAACGTTTCGCCACACAGTGGCTTCATCAGTCCAATACAAAGAGGAAGGCGTAAGGAAAGGAGGAGTATGAGGTAATCAGTCCCTCGGCCTGAAGTCGATGTGTTCAGTCCATCAGTCTTGTAGAATGTACAGCATAGGGCCGTAGAAGTGGCTTATATACTGTAGTGAGGTGAGGTGAAGCAGGCGGAGGCGGGTTCATATTGGTACCGTCCACTAGTCGAAGTAGGTCTTCGACTAGTTCTGCGGGAGCAGAACCACCGCATCAACTCTTTTAGGAAGCTATACAGGCGTAACCCTACGGCAGAGAACAGGAATACTCTGAGAGCCATTGTGCAGCATGCCCGCAGAGTCTCTCTCAGAGTAAAAACTGAGAAATGGCTGGAGTGGTGTTCAACATTCGGGCATCACACCACCTTATCTGAGATATGGGGCAAACTCAACATAGCGAATGGCAAGAGCAAGCCGAGGCCACCAGCACACCCGAACCCATCCCAGGAAGCTGAGAAACTAGTGGAGCTTTTCACTTCCAGGGGAGCATCCACTCAGCTCCCACAGGACATCCGGAATATACAGACGGATCTTCTGCCACAGCGCCAGCTAACGATACAAGCTGCATGAGAGTCGGAAGATGTGACTGATGAAGACCTCACGGACTTGGAACTCCGACGTGCCATTAAGAACACAGGTGACACTGCCCCGGGCATCGATGGTGTTACATACTCCATGATTGCACGGGCTGGCAGAGTGGATGGGAGGCCATACTAGACGTCATTAACAAGTCGTGGAGGGCCAGGACACTCCCAGCAGCTTGGAAGAAAGCTACCATCGTACCAATTCCAAAGCCGAAGGACCCAGGCAGTATGAGACCCATATCGCTGACCAGCTGCTTAGCCAAGACTGCTGAGAGGATGGTGTTAAACCGCCTCCTATGGAAACTTGGACCCTCTCATCATCACATATTTGGCTTCACCAAAGGAGTGCGTACAGCAGAGTGCATAACCACTCTACTAAGCCAGATTGCTGACAGTAACAAAAAACCTAGTATTGTCGTCTACCTCGACCTTGAAAAGGCATTTGAGCTAGCCAGCCCCACAGCAATTCTGGCAATACTAGCTCGGAAGGGAATCAAAGGAACGCCTCCTGGCCTGGATAGAGTCCTACCTTAGGGGGCAGGCAGGCCTGTGTCAGCTTTCAGGGGCACTACTCTTCCTTTAAATCCCTGGAAAACGGTACGCCACAAGGAGGTGTGCTCAGTCCTACCCTGTTTAACATCCTTATGCAGGAACTTGTGAGCCTTCCCTTTCATAGTGGTACACAGCTCCTCAGCTATGCTGATGATCTTGCACTCGTAGTGAATGGGAAAGGCAATTTAGAACGACAGGCTCAGAGAGCTTTGGACCTAATTATGCAGTCTTGCAAGGAACTAGGCCTCAAGATCTCGGCCGAGAAATCTCTTGCAATGATGTTCAAGGGACCAGATCCTGTGAATAGATTACGTATTCAGGATATAGAACTTGAGTGGACAGGCTCCTACCTGTACTTAGGAATCTACATTGATAAAAAGCTGACCTTTCAGAAACAGGCCGAGTATGTCAGGTCACGTGCTCTACTCAGACTCAACGCCATGAGAGCCATGACGAAACGTTTCGCCTACACAGTAGGCTTCTTCAGTCGAGTAGAGAAAGGTTGATAGAAGCAGAAGATACTTGAAGACGATGTAATCAGTCCATCACCCTTAAAGTTTTGAGGTGGTCAGTCCCTCAGTCTGGAGAAGAGCATTGTTCCGTTGTCTGAAACAATATGAAGTTGAAGTGACAGAATGGGGCCTTTATATAGTGCCAGGAGGTGAGACGTAGGTTGCTTTGGGAGGGCAGGTCCTTCTCAAACCCAGCCGTTCTCACTAGTAGAGGTTGTCGAAGTGGTCTGTACCAAGATACCCTTGTGTTGCAGTGTCTGACAGAATGAACATTAAAATGGTATGAAATACCGACAGATTGTTAGGTAAGACACATATGCAACAGTTAGGGACTGACTACCTCAAAACTTTAAGGGTGATGGACTGATTACATCGTCTTCAAGTATCTTCTGCTTCTATCAACCTTTCTGTACTCGACTGAAGAAGCCTACTGTGTAGGCGAAACGTTTCGAAATAAAGATACCTAACTGTTGCATATGTGTCTTACCTAACAATCTGTCGGTATTTCATACCATTTTAATGTTCATTCTGTCAGACACTGCAACACAAGGGTATCTTGGTACAGACCACTTCGACAACCTCTACTAGTGAGAACGGCTGGGTTTGAGAAGGACCTGCCCTCCCAAAGCAACCTACGTCTCACCTCCTGGCACTATATAAAGGCCCCATTCTGTCACTTCAACTTCATATTGTTTCAGACAACGGAACAATGCTCTTCTCCAGACTGAGGGACTGACCACCTCAAAACTTTAAGGGTGATGGACTGATTACATCGTCTTCAAGTATCTTCTGCTTCTATCAACCTTTCTGTACTCGACTGAAGAAGCCTACTGTGTAGGCGAAACGTTTCGAAATAAAGATACCTAACTGTTGCATATGTGTCTTACCTAACAATCTGTCGGTATTTCATACCATTTTAATGTACAGAGCCATGACGAGGCACCGTGCAGGGGCAAGCAAAGATGTACTTCGCTTGTACTATATACAAGCTATACGCTCGCTCATTGACTACGGTGCACCGGCGTTGGCTCATCTCTTCCCGCAGAGCAGGCAAAGAGTGGAGGTCGTACAAAATCAGGCGATAAGAACTATGCTTGGGGCCCCCATCTGGACCAACACAGTATGTCTCAGATCTGAGGCCCGTCTTCCTTCCTTGGCTGACAGAGTAAGATACATAAACGCCTGCAAAGTGGCCACGATTCTGCACAGGCAGCAAGGTACCCCACTAAGGAGACGGATATTGACAACCATGGCACAAGATCCCACACTCTTCACGGACTACTCCTGGATTCGTTCGTTTTGTGCTGCTGGGCGGAAGCTGCTGCCTATACAACTACTCCTTGAGAAGAGTTGTGACCTTCCTGTTGCTGGGTACCATCCACCACCTCCCTGGCGCCCAGACCCAGCCGATGTTTGCATCATGCAGCTACCCATCTCTAAGCGTCTCTGCAGTCAAGACACTTTCAGCAATCATGCTGAGACAAGCATGGCACTGGCAGAGGGAGGCACATGTGCAGTGTATTTCACAGATGGTTCTGTCGACCCTGACAGGAAGAGAGCAGCAGCTGGACTGTACCACAATGGTCACACACAAGGCTGGCGACTCCCTGACCACTGCACGATCCTTCAGCTGAGCTGGTGGCGATTCGCAGGCATTGTCACATGCCCTACGACATCGACTCCGACCTGTCATACATGTTGATTCCACGTCTGCAATCAATGCCCTCTCCCATCCTCAACCACAGGACAATGTTCACCTCATCACATCGATCCTGAGCATAATGACAGCCTTAGAAGTTCAGCGGTAACAGATCGACATTGAACTGGATCCCCAGCCATGCTGCATCCGGGGAAATGAGCGGCAGATGATGCAGCAACAGACTATCCACATGTTGGGATTACTGTCCCAATCAGCCTACGACAGACCAAACTGGTGGCTGCCAGAGCCATGAAACTTATGGGGAGGTCTTAGGTGATACCCCATCTCAACAGTGGTACGAGCAGCGACTCAGGGAGAACCCCTCCATATGATAGAAGCTGGTCCAGAGCGCAGTGTACCGCCATCCATCGGCTTCGTTTGGGCTTTCCCACAGCCAAGATGTGGTAGACAAGGCTGAGGGGAGATGTGCCAGTACTGTCAGCACGTTGTCCAGCGGCCCCTAACTCACTATCTTCTGGAGTGCGAAGTTACTGAGACACTCCGCAGGCAACTAGAAGTGATATTCCCTCCCGAAGAGGAACCAGAGATGACTGCTGCCACACTAGTGTACCATGGAGTCAACGAACCAGACAAGCTGTTGCCTGTGATAACGACATATCCTCCTCCTCGCTAGTGTCCATAGTTAGGAGTACATACGGTGTTGTCGCTTATGAGATGCACCAGTTGAACTTACCAGAAGAGTGCTTGAACAGCATATGTCGCATCATTGTAGAAACCTTTCTCCCTCGGGAGCCAGAGACGGGTCATCGCAAGATTGAGACCCGTGCCAGGACTACGGTCTTGGCGAACATTATACTACTACTACTACCTATGCTGTACATTCTACAAGATTGATGGACTGAACACATCGACTCCAGGCCGAGGGACTGATTACCTCATACTCCTCCTCTCCTTACGCCTTCCTCTTTGTATTGGACTGATGAAGCCACTGTGTGGCGAAACGTTTCCTGAATAAAGATTCCCATATGTTGCATAAGTGTCTCAATCTTCAAGATTTACGTAGGTGAAAGAGCCAGAAACCTCGACACCCGCCTCAATGAACACATTTACGCATGTAGGAACGATAACTTGAACAACGCCTGTGTACAACACCGAAATTCCACCAATCATCTCATGAAATTCAGAGACGCCCAATTAGTGATCAAAGAAACTAATTTCCGCAGACGCAAGTGCCTCGAATCAGCACTGATCGCTGTTTCGAATACAGTTAAACAAAACAACGGCAGCTTCACCATCTCCGAAGTCTTAGCAAGAATCCTCCTGAAAACAGTAAACCCTGCCATCATTATAGTCTCCCCTGTTATATTTACACAAAGCACAGAGAGTAAAACACTGAAACAAGCTGCCTCATTCCAGTCTATATTTGTCCAACCTATTTTTATGTTACCCAAGAAATAGCTTTTATATCATTTTACTCATGTACGAAATAATTGCTCTACCATATTGTATTACTTTTGTCACTACCACTACTACTACTACTACAACTACTACCAATAGTGAACATCGAAATGGTACCTCACTAGTATTACACCTCACTCTGAGCCTTTATATACCCTCTGTGTCCATGTATTGTTTGTAATGGCTTGATAAAGCTCCTGGAGAGCGAAACGTTGCCACAATAAATGTCACATTAGTTGCACTTGTGTCCTTTTACTTTACATATTGTCGGTAATTCTACCAACTTTATTACAACCCCATTTATGGACACTCTTTGCTTCCTGTCTGTGAGCCATGATTCGATCCACGAGAGCACCCTTCCCCCAATTCCATGAGCTGCTACTTTCTTCAACAGTCTTTGGTGCGGAACTCTATCAAATGCCTTACTAAAATCTAAGTAAATAATATCAAATTCTTTATCGTGGTCAACAGCCTCAAAAGCTTTACTGAAAAAAGTTAATAAATTAGTTAGACAAGACCGGCCTCTGTGAATCCATGCTGAGAATCATTAATCAAGCTATGCTTATCGAGAGGGGCTTCTTATAATCTCAGCTATAATTGACTCTAGTAATTTGCCTACAATTGAGGTCGGGCTTATTGGGCGGTAATTTGACGGTAACGACTTGTCCCCTTTTTTAAAAAATGGGAATTACATTAGCCATCTTCCACATATCAGACACTACAACCTGTTTGAAGAGAAAAATTAAAAATTTTTAGTTAATTGTTCACAGACTTCCATTTTGCATTCCTTTAGAACCCTTGAAAAAACCTCATCAGGACCCCGGGGACTTATTTTGCTTCAGTCGGTCTATCTGCTTCACAACCATTTCACTAGTGACTGTGATGTTACATAATTTATCTTCTTCTGATCCCTATAAAAATTAATTACCGGAATATTATTAGTGTCTTCCTGTGTAAAACCGAGAGAAAATAATTATTTAAAAACGAGCACATTTCATTCTCTTTGTCAGTAAGATGCCCATAGTTTTTTTAAGGGGACCTATCTTATCTCCGACTTTTGTTCAATAGACCTGGAAAAAACTTTTTGGGGTTGTTTTTTGAATCCCTAGCAACTTTAATTTCATAGTCCCCTTTTTGCTTTTCTTATCCCCTTTTTAATGTCCATCTTAAGGTCAATATACTGATTCATAAGATGGCCCTCGCCTCTTTGATACGCCTATAAATTCCTTTCTTATGGCACCATAGTAGATAGTTGAGCCTAATTATTTCAAGCCTTGTTGGTTCTTTCTATTTTATCTAATTTCCTTATAAGGGATAAACGTTTCTTTGAGCAGCATGTATTGGCGCAGAAAACTGTATAGTGATTAGCTCTCTTTCGTTAACACCCAAGGTCCAACAGATGATAAGTGTTATCTAAGGCCTCATGTATTCTGCTAAGCGAAAATCTGGACTGTTAAATGCAAGTTTTCCCTACTTCATACTTAATTCAATTCTAAATGTAATGATTTGTGGTCGCTAGCACCAGTTCCTCTGAAACTTCCTAAATTATAACAGGGATTCAATTGTTTGGCGCCATGAACTTAGTCAAGCAGGTTATTACCCCTTGTAGGTTCTGTCACAAACTCTTTCAAATAACAATCACCCGAAACTACTTCTAAGAAATTGTATGATTCTAAATTTCCAAGTCAAGAATTCCAATCAATATGTCTAATGTTTATAGTTCCGTAGAATTACGACATTATCGTTGCTTGTGGCCTAAACAATTTCCTCCCATAGTAGTCTCCCCTGTCCCTATCTAAAATTTGGGGGACGGTATATCACACTAAAATAATTTTTCATGCCCCTCTCTGAAAATTCTTCCAGACTCTGTATGTCGTACTTAGATTAATTACCCGATTTTCTTATGCAACAGTTCAAGCGATCTCGGACATTAACAATGCAGCCACCCCCCTTCCGATATACTTATATTACTTGGAAGAATTTGTAACCCTGATGTGACATTTCTGCAGGCAATGTCCCGACTTTTGAGTTAAACCACGTATCAGATATCGGCAATTTATCTATGTTACGCACTAGCAATTAGTCTCAATTCGTCTATCTTATTCCTAGCGCTGCGAATATTTGTGTAATATAATATTTAAAGACCCTCTCTCTCTCTTTACCACTTCCTGCTCCTTTCTGTTATTCCCAAAACTATTTCTGTCCTTGTCAATTTGTGCCACTGGCTTTCAAAATCCACCTATTTTGCTATTACTATGTTCTCCTAGTTTACATATTACTACATCTGACGACTTCAATGTTTTCCCACGCAAAAACACCATTACCACTAACTATTCTAGTTTAAGATCTAAACAAGCTCCCTCCACTGCGTTGGCCCAGTGCTCCACCCCACACCTAGTATAAGTGAACCCCATTCCCTGGCATACATGTCATCTTCTGCCATAAAAGACGGTCCGTTGTCAATGAATGTTACATGCATTTTCCTTACAGTATTTGTCCAGCCAGCAATTGACACCAATTGCTCTGGAAAACCATTCATTCACAATCCTCTCCTTGGCTAAATGCCACTTATCGACAGGTTTCCCACCTTACACTCCTAATTATCTCTATTGTGATATACCTGATTTTAGGTCCTTCAACTCCTAGTCTGCACAACATCGTTGCCTTCTAGCACTGAGGACAGATAATAGGATTGCTCCCATTTACTCGTCTTGATGTCTTCCAGGCGACTAACCAATACTCCTTCTACCACACTTATTATTCGATTTAGGGGGAAAACTCGCATTTTGACCACTAATAAACATGGTCTCACTGTTTAAGCGACTGTGTTCTCATGTTCAGCATCCAATGATTGGGGTCCTCAGCGACCACTCCCACCCCCACCCCCCCCCGCCGAACACAGAGGGTAAACAAACATCACCAATCTACGCTGGCAGGATCTTCTCAAGACCATCACTGACTCCCAAACTCACACATGCACACTGCACTTTCACTTTGATGCAGAGGACTGGCCACGTTTGTTTGTAATCTTGGTGGATACTCACTCGATGACGTCTGCCGAAAACTGGCCCTTCCCAACTATTGTTTGGTTCTTCGTTTACACATAAAATTGCATGGAAACTCCATAAACTGGCGTTGGTTATGTATATATATGTGTACATATAATATATTATATATATTATCTATATTTATAGTTATATATATATAAATTTATATATATATATATATATTTTATAAATATATATATACATTATATATATCATATATATACATATGCAGTAAGATCACAGTAAACAGGTGATTTTAGATTATGCAAACAACCACTCTGAATGAATGGGAGAAAATTTTCCAAGCGCTTTCGTGGACTTCTCACATGTGAGTAGTTCACACGAAAGACGCTTGGAATTTCTCTATTCTTCAGAGTGGTTGTTTTGTCGTGCCGAAATAGGTTAAACATGGTCATTAGCTCAAGAAACTCGCTTAAAAGTATATCCTTCTAAAATTTTCTCCCCTCAAGGAGGTCCTTGATGTTGGTGAGGGGGCTCTTGATTTTGGGACATGGGATCTCGTGCTCAGGTCCCCGAATTATGCCTGAAATGCCTTTCCACATCCCCCAGGCGTGTATTATCATCCGGGTTTAGCGCTTCCCCTTGATTATATAATAATAATAAATAATCTAAATTTTTCTCTTTTATAGGTACGTTTAATGATATATTTTTTCCATTTATGTAATGCAAGATAATAATTTGTACCATAAAAAATTTGTAACTTATCTTGACCTTTAATCAAGCACATTTAAATTTACTATTCAGCATAAATCATATTTTAGTGTAAGTTTTACAACAATAAATAATATACAAGCCTCAATGAAATATATTTTTTTTCGTTCGGTTCTGAATGTTTTTTGCGTAATTATTTATATGCACAAATTTCGCTTGCTTTTATTCGGCAAAAAAAAATAGCGTTGATATTTAAAGCCAAAATCTAAGTTTTACCTATTCGCACGACATATACATATTCTGTCTGGTTTTGGGGTTTTGGAGTTTTGTTGAAGAAAAACAAACAGAAGAATTGAATTAGGACTCGAGCCGAGGTTTCTGCTTAGAAGAAAGACCATACGCTGTAAACCACTCAGCCACAGATAACTTCAGGTTGATGATTTATAATCAGCAAATCTGTGAAAATATTGTATCCAAACGGCTCAAGCTGAGTCCCACCAACTGTTTTTTCCCAATGCGCCTGAAGCTTACATGATACTCTAATCTACTTACTATTCCAGGCAAACAAATACAGTGAAAGAATGTAAACAGTCCATATCATTCTTACGAATCCCGGATTGTTAACAGAGACTTTGAAAGGGATAATTAGTATTATTTTAATCAAAAGGAAGCGATAAACTACAATGGGTTTATCAGCGTTGAAGGGACAAGGAATTGTTCTACCATAAGCGCCCTCATTGGCATAGTGCATGTATATTCTTTCCTTATCATTACTATATATTTTTTAAAATTCATTGCATTGTTAGCATTTACTTGGCATTCCATCCAGGTCTTATAAATAACGAGAAATGAGATAAACAACTCAGTTGACTGAGTCAGTAAATCAGTGTTCGTGTGCAGTGCTGAACTTTTTTCGTCATTAATATCACTCACTTAAAGGAAAGTCAAGAGGCAGGGCCAGGAGCTGAGAATCAAATTGAAACCCGCATAAAGGTTAGTGTGTTAGGTAGGTACACCAGAAGTTCTTTCACGCTGTTTCCCTGTTATAGGACAAACAGCACCAACGAATGTTGGGTCTTCACAGACTCTTAGCAGGTCATTTTTCCCGCCGATGCAAAGGAAATTTATATTTCCCATTTAAGGAATTTATGTTTAATATAGAGGTGATCTGCAGCTTTTGGTGCCAGAGATATTTTTTTAAAGGGCTTAATTAAAACAAACACTATAGTGTAGTGCTGTAAATTACACTTACAATAACAATACTGCAGTTAACGCGTTAAAACATTGAAAAATAGTATAATGTATTGAGGTATACAGGAATATATTAAGAAAAATAAGTCAATGAGTGGGAATAACTGACATTAAAACACACACACACACCACAAAACACACACACACACACACACACACACACACACACACACACACACCACACACACCCAACACACAACCCTCTCCAGTACCACCCATAGAAGGAACACAACCATAGCAATCCAAAGAAACCCAAAGACCTTTAACCCAAAACCCACTCACTGTACCCTCTGCCACCACCCCTCAGCACAAACTTCACCCCACAGACACCCACAGTAACCTCACATCCCCTCTGCATAAACCCCACCCCCACAGTAACCTCAGTAACCCTAAGAAAACCGCACATCCCCTCAGCTAAACCCACCCCCCACAGAAAACCACAGTAGCCCACACAATGTCCCCTCTCCCCCATCCCCTAACCACAAACCCCACCCTCACAGAAACCCCACAGCAACCTCACACACTGTACCCTCTATCCCTTCCCCTCACCACAACCCTCCCCACTGTAACCCCCATAGGCCCTCTTCCCCCATCCCCTCACCACCACCCCCACCCCCACTGAACCCTCTATAGGCCCTTACACCCCACACCACAGGCCCACCCCACACCAACTCCCTATAGGCCCCCGCTCCCCTAACCCACCTCTCTCCCCAGACCACAGTTATTTAAAGAAGTTGAAGGTTTGGTACCGAAAAGCGGATGGAATAACAATAAATGTGAAGAGTGGCACGAAAGAATTTAAGTTGTCCCCAGACATCATAGCAGTTACAGAAACAAAAAATCACTGGGATAATAACAGATGCAATCTTCCTACCTGGATATCAGATCCTGAGGAAGGATAGGAGCAGGGGGGGAGGAGGGGTTGCACTACTAATAAAAAACCGGGGGGGATTATCAAGAAATGGAAAGTATGGACGAGATTGGAGAAAGGGATTACATAGTAGGTGCAGTTTTAGTAAGGGGAACACGAGGTAGTCATTGCAGTTATGTATAACCCCCAAGAACTGCAGGAGGCCAAGAGAGGAATATGATAAATGCAACAGAGCAATGGTGGACACTCTAGCTGAGGTGGCAAGAAGGGCCCACTCAGTAGAGCGAAGTTATAGTCATGGGCGACTTCAATACAGGGAGATTGATTGGGAAAATCTGGAGCCACATGGGGGCCCCGAAACATGGAGAGCAAAGATGATGGATGTGGTGCTGGCAAATCTCATGCACCAACATGTTTGGGATACTACCAGAGAGAGAGGGAAGGATGAACCAGCAAGACTGGACCTCGTGTTCACCCTGAGTAGCTCAGACATTGAGCACATCAATATGAAAGGCCCTTTCAGCTAGTGACCACGTAGTTATGAGCTTTGAATACATCGTGGAGCAAAAGTGGAGAGGGTTTAACAGGAGTAAAAAGGGGGAAAAGCTAAATTATAAAAGGGGGGACTAAAACAGGAATGAGGGCCTTCCTGCAGGAGTTTCAGTGGGAACAGGAGTTGGTTAGAAAAATCAGTAAACGAAATGATGGACTTTGTAACAACAAAATGCAAGGAGGCAGAGGAAAGGTTTATTCCCAAGGGCAACATAAATAATGGGAAGGGCAGAACAAGCCCTGGTGTACCCGAAGGTGCAGGGAGGCAAAAACTAAGTGCTCTAGAGAATGGAAAAAGTACAGAAGGCAAAATGACTCAGGAGAATAAAGAGATTTGTCGACGAGCCAAAAAACGAGTATGCACAGATAAGAAGGGAGGCGCAGCAGCAGTATGAAAATGACATAGCATCGAAAGTCAGGTCTGACCCAAAACTACTCTACAGCCACATCAGGAAAGGGAAAACAACAGTCAAGGACCCGGTAATCAGGCTGAGGAAAGAAGGGAGGAGCTCACAAGAAACGACTAGGAGGTATGTGAGGAGCTCAACATGGATTTCAGGAAGTATTTACAGTGGAGGCTGAAGGGACAATGGGAAGACAAAACAGTGGGGTACAGCAACAAGGGATATACCAACAAGTGTTGGATGAATTACACACAACTGAGGAGGAGGTGAGGAAGCTCCCAAATGACCTTTATACCTCAAAGGTGGTGGGACCGGCACAAAATCTCTCGTGGGTCCCTTTGGGGGGAGCAGGGACACTACGTTTGCCACTAACCAAAATTTCAACACTTCCCCTTTAAATGGGGGAAACTACCTGAAGTATGGAAGAAGGCAAATGTAGTCCCCATCTTTAAGAAGGGAGACAGAAATGAAGCACTAAATTATAGACCAGTGTCACTGACATGTATAGTATGCAAAGTCTTGGAAAAGATTATCAGGAGGGGTGGTGGGGCCTGGAGCGGAACAATATTATAAAAGACAGCCAGCACGGATTCATGGAAGGTAAATCCTGTGTCCCCAAACCTACTAGGTTATATGACAAGGTAATGAAGTAAGAAATGAGGGGGG
>NC_069465.1:27726617-27759117 GCF_026875155.1 Cherax quadricarinatus | reverse complement strand
GTGAGTATTATAGTAAAGGGTGAGTTGATTATAGTAAAGATGTGTTATTATGTGAAGATGAATGTATTATAGTGAAGATGAATGTATTATGGGAAAGGTGAGTTGATTTAGTGAAGATGTGTTTTATAGTGAAGAGAATGTATTATATAAAGGGAGTGTATTATAATAAAGTGAGGTTTAAATGAAGTGAGTTATTATAATAAAGATGAGTGATTATAAAAAAAGATGTGTGTTTGTAGTGAAGATGAATGTATTATAGTGAGATAAGTGTATTATAGTGAAGGTGTGTGGTAATGTATAGTGAAGCGTGAGTTGATTATAGTGAGGGTGTGTATTATAGTAAAGATGGGATGTTATGCAGAGTTCTGCATGACATCGTAATGTACAACATAGTGGAAAAGTGTGCCATAATTGTATGAATGTTATGATTTGTAAAGAATAATGTTATAATTCTAATGTGCAGTTGGGGCACTGTAATGTACTCTAACTGTAATTATAAAGCAAATCCTTCTTGGGACTCTATTTTCCAAAGGGTGCTTGGCGTAAAAAAAACAATTACCACGGGCGGGTTTGAAACCGCGCGGTCGAAGAGTCTCAAATCTCCAGACCGTCGCGTTGCCATGGACCAGCTAGCCACAATAAGATTCGTCCAACTAGGTATATTTCTACACCATAGGTAGGTTAGCATAAGCACAACTGTGACCAAAATGCAAGTTTTTACAGACGAATCTCCAGCTTAGCGTGGCCGTGACGAACTCTAGCTCCCAAAGTTCTCCCTCAAAGCTGTTAACATGACTCACGAATTCGTAACGACACGATTGCAAAACAAAACCAATCCGCCCGTGGCATGGTTTCTTTGCAATCGTGTCACTTACGATTTCGTGCGTCGCTGTTTGGGTACGTGTTAGTATGCGTGGCTGGGGTATTCCCGTGGAGTCAGTCCATGTGTAGAGCTGGATCGGAGATTAGTTAGTGGAAGAGGAAAAGTTCAATAGATAGGAGTAAAGTAGCGAGGGAGTATCTAGCTATGTAGTAAAGACAATTCGAGTTTCATTGCGGCTACTTGGAAGGTAGGGTCAGTCTAGCTGCTATCCCTTCCCCTCCCTCTCCCCCCCCCCCGAAAGGTGACGTGTGGGCTTCGGTCAAACAAGTAAATCACTCGATCACAGCTCCCAACACTACTTTAAGTACCAACGCCTGATCATATTTTAGTGGACTCTTGGTTGAAAGCTTTATTTTGACCAATTAACTTATTCGTTTTCAGTCTTGATGCTGTGTGATCTGAACTGTTTTAATATCAACCTCATCTTTTAGGTATTGTACTTATCATGGAGAGTGATTTCGTAAGCAGTGGGTAATTCTTCTTTACAGCTTGGAATGACAGAGAGGTCACCTGCCAACCAAACGAGAAGAATAGAAGAGACGGACTAATGTCTGTGATGTCCCATGTTTAATCTACTTACCTGTTATGTAAGCCAATGAGGAACCTAACCCCTCATTCTAGACAGTGGTAATGAACCCTCTTCTTCCGTCATCTGATGCAATTATTCATTTATTCACGAGCCGGTGGTGGTACAACCAACACCTGTTAACCCTTCCCAACATCAGCCAACGGCTACGATTTCAACAACACGCAGTGTCACAACACCTGACATTCTCATTACCACGATAATACCTATATTAGCATGGTACAAATGTAATTTGTTTTCATTTCATTTTTCGTTTTATTTCAATTAGGATACCCATTCTTGTTTTTTTGTTTTTCATTTTCCGTTTCTAAATAATAAAGTGTTTTTTCATTGTCTGTTATTTCTTTTTCTATTCATTAATTTTCCTGAGGAGGAGCCCTGCCTTGGTTATATGACTGAAGTTGTTACAGGCCTGAGTAAAACCTTCACGAGCATGGCGAGCTTGCCAGGATCAACTCGACCGAATCAAGATTCAACTCCATCTCGAATCTACATTGGAACTTCAACGCCGTATATCACACATACGGTTACCACCAGCATGAGTTAATCATTCTCTTATGGTGGACTACAGTACAGGTATTTAAAAGATTTGGTGATTGTTATAGTGTCATTTATTGTTAGTCAAGAGGCAGGATATAATATTTATTTCTGCCACCTTTTTGTTCGAGCCTGAAACACTTTGGAGGAATTAGACTCTAGGGACCGAGGATTTTCCGCTTGACAATTTGTTTCATTGAGCTCTTTATTTTTCAAGGGAAACTGTCGTAGGTCACTTCTTGATTTGTTGGTGGAGATGATTGGGATAGTCAAGTGACCCCATTCTACTTACTGTTTGCTCGGAGCAAACGCCGGCCATAGAACCCTCGTTTTAATTAATACATATTGTTTTATTTGAAGTAGGGATCGGCTCTCTGGTTTATTTACAGTTTTAGCCGAGCAGGAAGATTGAACCTCAGTTTTCTTTAATACCGTTTCATTTCCCTGATAGTTGTTTTCTTGCAAGCATGGAGGAATACAGGTTTGGATGAACGCTGGAAGTAAGTTAGGAATAACAGGGGAAAATCTTTGAATCTTACATTTTTTTAGTTGCTAGAAGCCAGGGAAAGACTGGGAAAGAAGAGGGTGAATGAGAGAGAAGAATGACTAGAAAGGAAAGATAGAGAAGAAGAAAAAGGAGAAAGAAAGAGAATCGAAAAGAAAAGAAAAAAGGAGAAAGAGAACCATGAAAGACAGGAGAGAAAGGAGAGAGAGTGAATTGAGAGAGAAATCAAAGGCAAGACAGTTAGAAAGAGAATACCAAAAGGCGCGCTGATAGACGTGATCAGTGGGGGATGAAGAGCTAGAGAACGTGAGGAACAGGCTTAAATATGGCGAGGCAACAAGTTAAATTAAGACGAACTTTGAGGAAAGAGCAAAGGATAGAGAAGTTGAGGGAAAGAGCTAGAGGACGTGAGGAAAAAGCTTAGAGATCATGAATTAATAGAGAGAGGACAAGGATTGCGAGCTCGAAAATTCACGCCTTGAATTAGAGAAATAAAAAGTTAAACTTTGACACAACAAACAATTAGAGGAAGGAGTAATTGAACATCATGCTGCTAGTGCACTTATTCCAAACACCTAATTTACCTCCCTTCACAGAGGGTTGATGACATTACTTCCATCATTATCAGTCTTTGAAAATACCGCTACTACTGCTGTGAATGGCCTGCTGACAATCCTGTGGTAACACTAATAAGTAATCAGGTTAGGAATGATTTTTCTGGTACAGCTTGAATATTATGCAACTTTTGTCGCAGGCAGGATATCATCTGTAATTATAACCTACTGAAGAAGGCATACTTAAAGCATATCAAAAAACCAAAATTATTACAGAAAAGATTTCAGGCTATGCCCACCTTAAAGCATGGCCAAAACTTTCAGCGTTACAGGTAACACTCTTTCGTTAGTTCGACTTTTGGATAGAGGAGTTCAGGAATTAATGACAGTATGAATCTCTTAGAGGATTTCTTGTTGTTTGACCAGTTCTGACAGCTCTTCCTCACAAGATACGAACATTCATTTGTAGAACGTTAATGTTCTGATTAAAGCGAGGAAAGTTGCTGAGGCCGCTGACTTGTATGTGAGGATTCACAATTCCTTTAAAGGACCTTAAGGGATCGTACCTACAGGGCAAGTGTTCATCAGACCTTAAGAAATCCAAAAGCCTCAGTGCGAAAGTAAAAGTGACTTTCTTTCTATTCCTGTTTGTCATTTGTGTGGTTGTTATGGGACATAAACGTCCAGATTGTCCTTTCTAAGAAGGTCAAAAAGTTGGAAGGTTTCTTAAGACTATAAATGACAAGCACCCTTCTGTTCAGGAACAGTTAATAGACCTAATATATCTAACCAATTTTACGAGATACTGGATGCACTGTATAGTCATTTCTGATAATAAGCTGTCTTCCCTACCTTAAAGAAACTCATTCCTCTGCTATATTTGCAGACTACTTGGGCCGTACGTAAGCGTACGGACACTTTTCCTACCATCCGTTATTGTGCATTAGGCTAAATGGTTCACAGAGGTTGGCTCTGAAGCCCGTACTAGCTCCATCACTTCTTGCTCCATACTAATAAGGTAAGATATAGGTTGCCATTCTTCATACTGAGGTTGGACCTTTCCTCACCAAATGGATGGAACTTAAGCTTTTCAGATCCTCTTCCTGTAGAGTCAGAGAAGCCCTCGAAAGTCAGATGAGACAATGTCTCATCGAGATTCATGTGGGTATTAAAAAACCAGTGATTGCTACTCTCGAAAGCGGGAGGAAGTAGGGATCACCCGGTCAATTGTTGATGAATGAAGTGTAGGTATCACCTCAGGATACCATAAATGTCTTGACTAGGCTTCAGACCAAAGCCCAGGCTTCTCCTACTGTCCATCCTTTGATTTTCCTGAATTCATGCTTTATATATTATCGAAGGACTCTATTGTCAATTTACAAAACGTACATGTGCCCTTCTCTTCAGAATTGCCATAAATGCAGCTAGACAAAATGAGTTTATTAAAAGGAAAAACTGTTCATATAAATTTGAATATATAAAGGATATTGTAAAAGACAGTGTTCAAATTTAAAATTCATTTTATTGTTCAAGTCAAGGCAGAGAGACTGTTCTTAAAAAAGGCTCAAGAACCTGGCCGGCATTTTCCCCAGGAAAAACCTTAAAAAAAATTTAAAGGAAAAACCTATTTTTGACCCCAAAAGTCCTCAGTGTCAAAACCTATTGTAGAGGAAAATTTTGCGGTCTTTGGTCAAATGCCGTCTTTTGGGTTACCTTTAAAAAGGTAGTTTGAATCTTGGGTCCTTTTTATCTCCACTTTCTCTGGGGGACATGTTTTTTTTAAAACTTTAGTTGATTATCTTCGATTTCCCCTGAACCCATACCTTAAGGACCAAAAAACTATACGGGGTGGTTAAAGCCTTTTGCCCATCTTCCCAGAGTGGGCCCCCTAGGGAGTTTTTGTCTGCCCGGGGGAACAATTCAATTGCTTAATGCAACTTATCCCCAAACTTTGGGGAGGTAAGCCTCTCTTCCCAAAACCTACCCCCCTGTAATGGGAGGAGAGGCCAGCATTAGATTTAAAGCCCATTTTAGGAAATTTGTCCTTAAACCTAAGGGTGGCTTCGTTACCCCCCCTGTGCTTTTGTTTCCCATGAGGAAAGTTCCCCAGTGATCTTTGGGGTTTTCCCTTTTGAATTCCCTTATGGTAGACAGGCCAGAGGCCCCGCCCATCCTTCATGTTTTAGGGACTAAGAGGAGGAAATTTGGGGGTTCAGTTTTTCCAGTTTTCTCCTTGACCTTGATCAAAACTTGAGGGCCCTCTGACATAGTTTCGAAAAATTTGCTTGTCAATGGCCCAACAAAACCTTTTTGTTCCAAAAGTCAGAAAAGTTTTAAAAGTGGGGGATAAAAGTTCTGGACTTTTGCCTATAAGTCAAATAAAAAATTTTAATAAACCATTTAAATTTTAAAAATTTGGGGGGAAAAGTTCATCCTCATGAAGTAAGGGGAAAAACAAGCTTTATATATCAAACCCTTTAAGAATATTCCCGAAGAAATTCGGTAACTGCTTCATAACTTTGACTTAGTTTTTCCAAAAACTTGATTGGACACTGAAGAATTAATGTGTGAAATTGACCCCCTAAAACCTTAGCTTGTGAAAAAAACTAAAAGATTTGGTACTTTGACCACTGGGGCGAAACCCCAAAAAATTAATATAATGAATCTTTGGAGCCCTAAGAGAATGAATATTCATGTGTGAATAATTTTTCAGAGTTTTTAGATTTATGGGGGGATAACCCGATCAAAGGGAAAAATTTCCCCTTTCCTTTCCCCTTAGGATGCATTTGATGAGAGGTAGACAATTATTAAAACAAAAGATCTTTGAACCTTCAGTACTGCTATTGTACAAGTAGCATGGTTAAAAAGGGGGGATAATTCTATAGACTTGCTTTGATTCAGAGGCCTTAAGCTTAACGGTGGGATGTGAAACTATCCTTAATAGATAGCGTTTTCCCAAAAAATTTTATTCTTCCTTTTTTTGAGATTGTATTGCGCAGCAAATCATCAAATAATGTTAGACCCTTTTTAAGCATACCCCCTTTTTCCTCCCCCACCAAGCTGATGAGTATAGAATATGCCCTTTGGTTTTAACTGCCCGTGCTTCCCCCCAAAAGGACGATGGAAAAAGGTCTTTTGGGAATATGCAAATGTTTCGTTTTTTTGAAACATTTACGTAAGAATCCCCCTGGGGCGAACATACCCCAAAAATTACATCATTTTGCGTAGGTTACGCTCACATGGCCTCATGCCAAGCCGAACAAATGTTCCCTTTGGGTATAAAAAAAGATCAGATATCTTGGAGATTTGACATCCCGGGGGCGAACATATCCAACATTAACATCAGTTTTGCGTAGGTTTCGTCAATGGCCTCACGCCAAGCGAAAAATGCTTCCCTTGGGATACAAGATCAGATATCTTGGACTGATATAATAACTCTTACGCCCCTCCCCGTAAAAACAAAGCTTTATTAGAATTTAAATTCCCCCCAAAACCCAAAAAGTCATGCGGCTTTCTTGGTTTGCAAATTTTTTTGCACGGTTTATCCTAAATTTCTGATTTACAGGGATCTCTCCGCTTCTTTTAAAATTGTGAAGGAAACCTTTTTAACTTTTTGAAGTAGCTCGGAAAAGTTTAATTTAATTAAAAAAAATATCTTTCGAAAGCCTATCTTAAGATTCCGATATTAATAAAACATTTTGTTTAAGAAACTGATGCCCCCCAATATGGCTTAGGTGCGTGTACACAATACCTGTGGGGACTCCTTCCCTGTTGTTCCCAAACCGGGAACTCCTTCCCCCAAAACGAGAACTCCCCCATAGAAAAGGAATGTTTAGCCCTTGTGTGGGGTTATCTCAAAACTTAAATTTTATTTGCTGGGAAAAGATTTCATTTAGAACGGACCACAAACTTTGATATACCTAGAAACGTTTTTAAGGAACCAAAAGTCGCCTCTTGAGGTGGACATTGGCACTCCAGACTTTTAAGTTCCATATTGTGTATATCAATGGTTCATCCAATTATTTCTCTGACTGGTTAAGTCGTTACAGTCAGTTGCCTTACGCGACTTCCACATGTTAGAACTTTTTCCTCGCCTATTCTTCTTATACTCCTTGACTATAAGTCTTGGTATGGGGAGTGTGAGGGAAAAGTTCAATAGATAGGAGTAGCGAGGGAGTATATAGTAACAATAGTTTCATTGCCGGCTACTTGTTAAGGTAGGGTAAGTCCAGCTTCCACTATTCCTTCCCTTTTTCCCCCTCCCCTAAAGTAATAGTTTAATTGCCGGCTGCTTGTTAAGGTAGGGTCAGTCTAGCTCCCGCTATCCCTTCCCCTCCCTCTTTCCCCCCCCCCTCCCCCGAAAGGTGACGTGTGGGGCTCCAGTCAAACAGTAAATCACTCGGCTCACAGCTCCCAACACTACTGTAAGTACACGCCTGATCATATTCTAGTGGACTTATTGATTGAAAGCTTCACTTTTGACCATTTAACTTAGTCCTTTCAGTCTTTATCTGTTAAATGTTTTAATAAGGCACCACACCTTTTAGTATTGTACGTATGGAGAGTGGATTCTTATGCAGTGGTAATCTGCCACTCTCTATACAAGCTTGATGTGACAAGAGGCCTACTTGCCAACCAACGAGAAGATTAGAAGGAACGGACTACATCCTGAGACGTCTCCATGTTTAATCTACTTACCTGTTATGTAACCAACGCAGGACCTCACCCCTCGTATTGCAAGGTAAAGAACCTGTTTTTTCTGTCACTGAAGCAATTATTCAAGGCTACACTCAGACAGCGAGCCGGTTTCTGGTCACCAACACTCTGCAAACCTCCCGCCCCCCCCCCACATCAACAACGCTAACGATTTCAACAACACGCAGTGTCACCAAACACCTACACCGCCATTACCACAATTACCTATATTACGTGAGTTCAAAAAGAATCTTTTTTTCATTTCATTTTTTCTTTCTTTCAATAGATACCCATTCATGTTTTATTGTTTTACATATCCCGTTTCTAAATTATTAAATGTAATCATGTCTGTTATTATTCTTTTTCAATTCATTAATTTTCCTGAGAGGAGCCAGCCTGGGAAATACTGACTGAATTGTTACAGGCTAGTAAGCCTTCACAGAGATGCTGGTATTTAAACTAAGTTTGTAGTTGTGTACTCCTTTTGTTAGGCCAACCAAAGCTATAGGCTCTCTATGGCTTACCTCTATGCCCACCCAGGCGCTGACATGGTCAGGTGCTGTGGTATGATAGGAAATAAAGGGTTTGAGTGAAAAAGTAGTGGACGCCAGCGCTGACTAGCCAAGTGGTTATATGGCTGACCTCCAGCCAGCTGTTCTTGAGTACCCTCATTAAGGCGTTAAGGATTAAGTGTTTCTAGAGTTTATATAATTATGTTGAATAATAGATAAAATTTTCCTAACTGGATTTTGCCTATCCCGCTGTTAACATAACCCATTGAAGTAACACATGCTGTTTACGCTTTCTGTTTGACTGGGATACCTTGGAGGCCTGTTTTATGCTTGAGATGTTGTGTTAAACTTTTACCTTTGCCCATAGACAAGGCTCAACCCACCAGCAATCCAACATTTCGGCGAAACATGGGTGTATTAGAGTGAAAGAGTGTAAAAAAAACCCCCAAAAATGGGATGTGAGTGTTTTAATAGTGAGGTGATTATTATTAGAGTGAATGAAGACTAAAAATGAAGGTGATGTAATAAGTGTGAAGCTGAGTGTATTATAGAGAAGGTGAGTGAGTATAAGAATGAGTGTACGAAAATGAAGGTTTACCCTGTGAGTTTACCTAGCGTTTACCTGGAGAGGGTTTTGAGTCAAACGCCCCCCCGGCCCTGTCTGAGACCGGACCTCATGGTGGCTCAATCTGATCAACAGACTGTTAACTGCGGCCCACGTAAGCTTACGAACTATACAACCTGGTAGGTCAGGTACGACTTTAGGTCAGTTTTCCAGTGCCTTCTTAAAGACAGCCAGGGGTCTATTGGTAATCCCCCTTATTATCTGGGAGCAATTGAAACAGTCTTGGCCTGAAGACACTTATATGTTGTCCTCTCAGTGTACGCGTGGCGCCCCTGCTTTCCGACGAGGAAATGTTGCATCACCTGTCCGAGTCTTTTGGTCTGTCATAAGAAGTGATTTTCTTGTGCAGGATGTGGTAACAATCCCTCCAGCACCTTCGAATGTAATATAATCACGAATCTCTCTTCGCCTTGCCATTCCAGAAACAATCAGGCCTTCAACCGTTCCCAGTATTTGGTGCCTTATCGTACTTTTTTGGCCGAAATTTCATTTGTTCACTCTAAGGTCGGCAATTTCGCCAGCCTTGATGGGCCGTGAGTGTATAGCAGTATTTTAAGAGAAGAGAGCACAAGCAATGAAGAAGAATCATCATGGGCTTGGCGTCCCTAGTTTTGAAGGTTTTCCATTATTCAATCCTATCATGTTTCCTAGAGCAAGATAGTAGATAGTATTTTTGTAGTCTTTAAGCGAGATTCTCTGACAGTATCACTCCAGTCCTCACATTACTTTTCACTCTAATTTATGGTTAGAATTTGTCGTATACCCTAGGCACATTTAAATTTCTTCAAGTTTCCCATATCTAGAGTAGTTAAATTTCTCCCGTTAGACGTTCTTTTGATTTATGCCCCATTCGAAGTTTTGGTGGATTCCGCTTGAAGTCTCTCTGCTCGTGTCCTTCAGGGGAGGTGACTGCCATGTGATCCGGGTGGCATCCCGCAAAGGTAGTCCACGGAGCATTGGCTTACATCCTGTCCTATGTCTAAATGAGATGAATAAAAAAGGGGGGGGTAAAGCGAGTACTGGCCTTGTGGAATTAGAGAATTTTAACTATGGCTGTCTGGACGATACCCTGTTTTCCTATTACCTTTGTGTTCTTATTTGTCAGAAAGTTGTAGATCCATCTCCACCTTTTCCCGTTATCTTATCAAGCTTTTGTGTGCTATTACTCAAAACATGGTCACACTTCTGAAGAGCTGTTGTAAAGTTTGGGTATACATCTGTAATTTGTTTAGCCTCGATAAAATCCAGGACCTTGTCATAGTGTCCCCGTAGCTTGGACAGCAGGAGCGACCTGGCTCAAACCCATGTTGCCCCTGGGTTGTGTAATTGTGGGTATTAGTGGGTGGCTATTTTTGCTCGTAGAACTCTCCTCAAAGACTTTTATTATATAAAATGTGCTATTGCTTTACTGCCACTTTGTGGATGAGGCTATGTCTGTTTTTTTTTTAGTGTGTGTGGGTTGACCCCCTGTGGCCATGCTCCCGCTCCATAAAATGCTGAAGGCACCAATATCGGCTGGAACAAAGTGCATGTCATGTCACAATTTGCCTCTTCAAAGTCCTGGAGTTATAATAATAACCAATATTTTGGGATAACCAAATTTGGTTTCGTTTTCACAAAGAATTCGTTTGGATGCGACCCCTTAGTCCTGGCAGTGGCTCGCTGAACACTGTATCATACTGCACCTTAGTATCTCACTCTTTTCTTGTTTCTTGCTGTCATCTGTGTATGTCTCATCCCTGCCATGCAGATGTCTCTCAATACTGATTTTGTTTTTCTTTTAGATCTGGCAAAAGATAAGAAGTAATTTTTTGCAGATCCATTAGGTGCTTTAGCTTCCTGTGATCTCGTCCTCCTATAAGATGCCTTCAGCTTAAGTTTTTGATATTGCAATTCCACTGACAATTGCTTCCCTTCGTTTTACAGATATAGTGCCCCACGCAAGAACTCCTTGACTCGTCGACTTCGTCTGTATAGGTAATGCGTCTCTCTTTCTAGTTTTCCATCTTCTCTTTCTCTTTCTTAATGGAAATGTGTCCTTGAGCAGATCTCATGAACCACAAATTCATTTTTCAAGTCAAATTTCGTGATCCGTGTTTAGGATCATCTCAGCTTGTTTCCATTAGACATGGATTACTTCATCCATGTATGTTTTTTGTTACTGAAATTGAATTTTGTGAAGAAACCATCATGAACTGCCAATTTTGCGTGTCATGAGCCATGTGCAATACCTGTCTGTCCCTCTATAGTTGTATCTGAGTGTATTTTCTTTGATACCGTATATTAACGTAGCTGACCGCAATGTGTTAGTGAGTATGAGGTCCAGTGTATTTTCCTAGGCCTTGTACTCCACTATGTTTCTGGTTAAGTGAATTTGAAGCAGATACTTTAATATTTCAAGTGTGTGTGAATTTCAGCTGAGCTGTCTCCCGAGTGTTTCTTTGCTAATACATTGTTAACTCGTTCTATTTTAGGTTGCTCAAGTTGAAATCTCCTAGCAAAAGAAGTTTTGGCCAGAGTTGTGGAGATTTTCCAGACAGTGGTCAATTTCTCAAGCTGCCTCCTAGAATTGGTGGAAGTTTCATCTGAGCATGATACTACCAGCAATGTCAAGTTTTGCTTTTCAATCTTTGGCCTCTCCAAAACTCAACTACTCAATGAGGTTTTAGTAGTTCTGCGCAATGACATACCAGGCCACACATAATTCCCTTGTTCCTGTTTAGTCTGTCGCATCTGAAATATTTATAACCTGGGATCCATTTTCGTTGTCATAATGATCACTCTAGTGGGTCTTGTGAATGCTGCAAACATTGTCATTTGACTCCATGACTGTCCTTGATTAAGGAATTTTTGTTGTTTTTACGGCATAACCCTGTATGTTTAGCAAAGACATTTCGTTGTATTGGTGAATTTGGGGGGTTTATTTTGCTGCACTAAATCTTTTGTTCTGGATAGAGGCCAATGTGCGGTGCCTCTGCTCCAGAAGTGTTTTCAGGTGTGAGGATTATCGCTTTTCTTGCCAGTTTCTTTTTTCCTTCTGGCCCAAAAAAACATCTGTCTCCTGTGAGGTTGTGGCTCTCTCTTTTATTATCTTCCATAGTCCTTGGCTGGGCTGTGTCTTCTATTCCATTTTATATGATGTGCCTGCAGTAGGCATTGTAGCATTTTCTTTCATGATTGGTTGATGGCGACATTTTTGGATCAAATAAGTTACAAGAGGGGAATTGCACTCTCCCTTACATGTGGTGCGGCAATTTTTTGGGATGTCAAAGGTGCATGTCCCACCTGTTTTAACCAGATATACCATGCCTGCAATACCCAACATAGCTTAACATAAGACTGTAATTCTGTTGCTTGGATTATTGTAGATGCGTTCGCTGCTGGGCATTTTTTTTTCCTTTTCCCTCCCCTATCGTTCACCACTGTATGAACATCAATGTTTCCGACCATTTTGCTGGTATTTTGTCGACACAATTCCCTTGAGCATCATCCCACTTTGAACCATCTCCAGCCGTATCTATATTTTGAACCTCTGTGACAGATTAACGTTTCTTCAGCGTTCACCAGGACAACACTAGTACCCTCACGAGCAATTCTAAGACACACTTAGGACCCTCTGGAGCACTTTCCTCCAGGTACAGCACTAGCACCCCAGGAGCACTGCCCGAGACAAGCTCCGTCCCTAACCACCATTATTTTCCCAGTTGTCATACCAGCTGACATATCTTTCAAGAAAGATGTTTTATTGGTGTTTCTTGTCTTTTAATATAGATGGCATTTCCCCATACAGGTGTATCTCGTTGGGCAGACCCAAAAACAGATCTCTGAATTTTTGTTCAAGTGTGGTCTCTGGTTTAAAATCCCTGTAATGCTACATGACCATGACCACACTAATTGCAAGACAGATACCAGCCCTGTCATCGTCCCTTAACTCTTTCATCAGACTACGCAGATCTTCATGGTGGGCGGTCATCTTACAATACTGTGACAACTCTCCTTGCTAATCGGCCAATAATTCCCCTCGTAGCACTTAAGTTTTTCGTAACAGTTCTGCCGATATGGCTTTATTTTCCAACGACACCTTTAATCCGCCAATGGAGCGAAATCTGGACTACTCATCCAGCGCATTCGACGAATCCAGTTAGCGGATCACTATATATCTTTTTTCTAATAATCACCTTAACAGTAATCTTCTATCTGTATTGTAACTATTTGTTGGTATGTTACTGTTTGAGTGGTTTGATAAGTGCGCGTAGAGCCCCGTCATTAGTGAACACTAGTGCAGAGGATATATTGTTATCAACGAATCCGTTTGAATTCGTCATTGATTACGGAAAATCCGGATTTGGCTCAATGGGTGAATAGGACTAGCTTCAGGACAGAACTACTACTACTGCAGAATATTAAAAACAAGTATGCATTTGATACTGACAGTATAAATTGCGTGTTTGGGCGCAGAGTGCGTCATATACGAAGATACTGGAGGAATAATTATCTTGTGTATATTGCACCGCTGCTAATTAACAGGTTTACCACACACTGTAAACGTCACTCCATCACAATATGTACTACAAACAACATCGTCACTGTTTTTCATATTTCTACAAAACTGTACACGTTTCGTATTTTCTCGAATTTTTGCCACTACTTCGTATTTCAACAGAATGTGCACTCTCTGAATCACTAATTATAATCACTGTCCTGCATCGCTCTCGGCCGTGTAGACTTTCCTGCCTACGCTCCTCCTGTAACCTGACGGTGTGGTACGAGGAAGTGTTGTCGTGTGTCTGTTGACACCGATGGGAAATAACTGGTGTTAAGATGGGCGTTTGGTCATCGCAGACGCATAAACTATTGGTATTGAAACTACTTCGAGGTGCGATTACACCTAGCTCAGCTCAAAACTCTTACCCAAGATAATCAGGGAACATACGTCAATTCAAGATGGTGAATTGTATGGGGTACGCTGAACGGAGCGCATAGAGTATTTGTGAAACTGCTTGCCTGCGACAGTTTATGAATCGGGGTTACGCGCTTTCAGATGTGTGTTTTGACGTTACCCTGCTGTGCGTGTGAGACTGGTTGACGTGTCCTCGATATTATAACTGGAAAAAGTTGCGGAATGCCCCTTGAAGGCAAACGAAGCTGACAGCAAAACGAATTTGAGAAATCTGGAACTGTGCATTCGTGCCCAGCAGGTTATGTGGATATAGGGTGCTACGCAGGTGTGCCGAAGGTACATTCAGCCTTAAGATGACGTTTTTGCGTCAACCCATAACCGTCATATTGTATCTTCAAATTTTAGGACACAGTAATGGTTTTAAAAGTCTCTGGACAACGGCGTCGTGTCGCATATTGTGGAGAGTAATGACCACATAGCGCTGCATGCGAAAAGAACAGACCGCGCGGACCTAACCTGTGCAAGAAGAAGTAGCCCCAGTCACACGCGGAATAAGTGAGCATCGTCTCAAGGAAGGCGAGTCGTTTTGTGGAGTGAATGGTTGGAATCAGGCCTTTTCGGAAGTGAGAGTGGAGTCCTCCCCCTCAGCTCCCCTGCAACCTGATTCTTCCGTACCGACTGCTGGATTGGTAAACCCCGCATACTGTTTGAGAAGGTGAGGATGTAGACGAAGTTATAAAGGACCTGTCACCGCAAATGGTGGAAGCTCCGTCTCTCCGACAGACGTAGCGGGAGACTTTTCTGATCGGAATTGTCAACGATATGAGACTCAGCAGAATGACGACGAGACGGACATCGGAACTTGTCATACCACATTGTGAGGTGGATGTTGAGATACACCGTGAGGCTATCTCGGTCTTGACATGGAGGAGAAAGAACGTTGACGAGGAAACGGGCAGCTACTCAATTCGGATTACGTACTGACGCCGCACAGAGGACGAAAAAAAAAACTGGAGAGGATGGGTGAGGGAGGGGCGGGGAAGGGGGGGTCATGAGGACGCCATCGCAAGAAGGGAGGGGCGAATGGAAGTACTGTAAAAGAAACCATAGACATAACAATCAAGTGGAGAACCACGGGAGGAAAAGGAAAGGTGGAAAATATAACAGGCCTTTAGGTATGACCTGCTAATGTTAACGGTTATGTACTAGACTATAGAGAGATTGTTAACATTTTCTAAGCACACAAAGAATTGCTTTCTGTTCCATCAGAACACAATTTCAAAGAAGGAGAATGTTGCAAGTTGCAGGTTATACAGTACTGACCCTGCCAACTACCTTTGAAAGGTGTGTGGTCTTTAATAAAAGAAGACGAGCACGTTTTGTGTGCAGAGAATGTGAGGGTGGTGGGAGGTGTTGCAAGAGGTGAGGGGTGGGGTAGTGTTAGAGTGGATGGGACTTGGATGGGAAAGCGTGTATCCTTGGTAAGTTCAATGCCCTGCGAGAATTGACACGAAGGTTCGAACTGTTTATTTTTGTGTGTGAGGACCTTGTTTATTTTTTGCGTGCTCTTCCGAAGTAGCGATAGTGGGGTGACTGGAACTGTGTCAAAGGCAGCTACTTCCGAACCCAAGGGGCTGGCATTTGTCGCACCGACTCAAGATTTGTTGAGGTTGTTATTACGAGATGTGTTGAGGGAGGTGTGTGGGAAACAGAACATACGTTTACAGAAGGGGATATGCTGCAGAGGTTAACCCCCCAAGTGTATATTTCTCAGGGTAGTTGTAAAGTCTTTTAATACGTGGAGACGTCTTGTCAGATCATAGGGCAGTTGTGTGGAGGTAGGGTGGGAGGGAATGGCGGAAATTTATAAGAGTTATTGAAATAAATATTATATGTTATGATGAGGAAGGGTTAGAGGTTTTACTATGCTGTGGAATGTCTTTCAAGGAAGCTCAAGAGGGAAGACATTGTAACGTGGGTGGGACTCGGTGGCAAAGAAAGATAAAATCCTTTTACGTGAGGGAGGGTAGGCTATAAACCACTTTAAAATATGGGCTAGCGAATTATTTAGAATGATTACGAGGTTGTTAGGGCAGGACGTGTGGTGTTTACCCCCCAGGGAACGAGATAGTAGACATAAAAGAACTTGCGAACTTGCATAATGAGCGGTTTCAAGCGTGCGGGTGCCTAGCCGATTAGAAGAAGTTTTGTGGGAGACAGCCATCCGCGTGTTTTTGAGACTACAAAGCAAAAGCAGGCGCCTGACGGCAATCCCGAGCTTGGAGGTAAATGAGACGAAGGGAATCCAAAGCAGGTCAAGTGATAAGAAACACAAAAGCTATAGTGCATATGCGGATACGTGTATAAAAACACAGGACTATAGTGGCGTAGGATGAAGTGGAATTATATAAGGTGTGCACTTATGCTAAGGCATTTTGGGTCACAGTGATAGAAGTCTTTGGGTGGGTTATTACTGAGGAGAAATTGAAATTTGCTTTACACGGAATGAGGAAGGGCAAGGCCCCGTGATTGATGGTCTACCGGTGGAATTTTATTTTTGCAGCATGGATTGATTGGGAAGTTCAGTATAAGACTCTTAAATTGTATAAGGAGAAGGGTAACGTTAGGGGATAACAGAATACGGCAGTATGTGTGTTGGCTCGAAAGGCAAAGGGCAGCAAGGGGCGATATCGTTGCTCTGTGCAACTATAGGTTTTCAGCGAAAATCTTTGGGTAAAAGGTAAAATGCGTGTGGGAGGTCGTTTCGCATCGCAGATGGTTGCCGCAGTCGTTGTAGAAGGTCACGGAATAATAAGAAGTTTTGTGGATTCAAAGGGGAGGAGAGGGGTGGCTTTACGGCCCTTGGACTGGCGAGCCGCCTATGATAGAGAGAAAAGAAGGGGTGCACTGCAGAGTATTTCGAGACAGGGTTATGGAGATGAAATATTCGGGTGGTAAACACGCTGTATAAGGGGTAAAGATGAGGGTACAAAAAATGGTTATGGGGACTGACTTTGAGATGGGTAGAGTTTAAGATAGGTGCCCTATTTCACAGATCTTATTTGCGTTTTTCAGGATCCCTTTTACAGATGGTTGAGAGCACAAGTTAGTTCCCCGGGTGGGTTTGGGGAAGGGAAGGGGATTGTTTGGCCAGCATTAATAGGTTATTTGGATGAGAACGACTGTTTGGTGTGTGAACGAAAGTCTATGAAAGTGTGGAAGAGTGTGCGTGTGTTTTTAGAACGTGCCCCGGGTATGAAGGTTACCAATAGTGAAAAGTTCGATGATCATGGGTTGGGACCTGGAAAGGGGATGGCATGGTGACTGTAACGTGGTAATACACAACTGCCATTCATTAAAGAATGCGGTATTATTTATAGAGACGATTTTGGATGGGCGCGGAGGAAAATTCCTAAGGACGTTTGAAAAGGTCATGGTCGTCTGGGAGGTTTTGAGCCCAACATCTCACTCTGTCCGAAAAACAACGTGTGATCGTTGTTAACGTTTATTGTATAGTAAGGTGTGGCACGTTTGCGGCTGTATTCCCTTTACAGAAACAGCGATCAATGAATATTGAGGACGAGTAATTTTACCTTTCTTGTGGGGTCGAGGTGTGATTGGTTAAACGTGAGGTTTTGTTATGTTACCTGTCTGTCGAGGAGGTTTTGGGAGTTGGACTTAAAGCGTAGGTGAAATGTGTTTTTCTAAAGTGGGAGTTGGCGTGTGGTGTGATGGTGGAAATATGGACCAAGTATATACGCGGGTGAAAAAAGTGTATAGGGGAAATGGAGTTAGGGAATGTGAGATTACTACGAGCTTTGTTGATGGTAAAGGAACGGAGGAACTTCCATAAGGTTTTAAGTAGGTTACTGGTGGTACGGGCGCAGCTCCAGTATAAAGTTTTGTTTCCCCATGTACTCGTGGGAAAATATATGGCTCCGATTTAGTAGTTGAAATTACGGCCTAGGGTGCGTGAAGTCATGTTTTCGTTTTTTACATGGAAATTGCCGTCAGGGCAATACTACATCCAGAAGATCGTGGAAGGGGAGGCGGGTGTGTTTTGTGGTGGAAGACACGTCTTTTCATGTTGTCTATTTATGCGAAGTATGAGAAAGGTCAGAGTTGGTTGTTAGTGTACAGAGGGTGGGAGGTAAGGAGTGCAGGTCCTGCGTGCGTTAAGTCCTCGACAATCGGTGGATTAGACCAGACGCTGAATTCGGCATAATGATTAAATATATATATCGTGGATTACCTATATTTCGTGGGAAATGCGGGTGAAAGGGGTCATGAGGTGAAAGGCGTGTGCATCGCAATAACGTTTTTATCGTACAATGTGTAGAATAGGGAATTTTATGAGGAGTGGGATAAGGGTTTTTCGGACGTTATAAAAAGGGAAAGGCTCACTATTAAACCCTGTGAATCTTGTGAAAAATATACTGGCATGCCCGAATAATTTTGTCCGTTTAGGTCAGTGGGCAATAGCTGCTCGTCACTTGGGGGGGGTGAGTTCGTGAATATGAGTTTGGGCATGAATGTTTTTAGTTGTTGTGGATGTGAGTTGTAGATTCAGGGCTTTAGGTTAACTTATTGTACCTTTTGTGTACAAATGATTGGGGTGCCTTTACATATTTGTTATGTTTTTGATGGCTTTCCTTTGTGTAAAGCTCGTATATATTCTTGAGCACAATTGTCTTAGTTTGTTTTGATTGTGGTTATGCAGGTCCAGATAATTTGTATACAAACATGCCTATATCTATAAGCATGTTTTATCCCTGATCCCTGTTACTGTTCAATTCTCGTCCTGAGCCACCAAAGATTAAAGGGATATTACTCGAGTACGTTACGAAGCTAAAGTCGTAGTTCATAGGTATCAAGATTGAACACTTATAGAATGGATGGAAAGTGCGACGATTAATATGAATCGTCAAATTATAAAATATGTATTATGTTAATGAATTTGTGTTAGAGTATATCATTAGAATTTGTGTCTAAGTTGGAAATTCTATAATCATTGTATATTTTGTATGCAAATACATAAACTATTGTTAATGCAATATGTAACATGTTTGTATGATGTGCATGTAGCTTATAAATGGGTTTAGGTGTGGTTTCCACCATTGATTATCTTTGTTACGCACACAGTTAAATCTTTTGGTATTGTGTGTGTATAGTGAAACGTAACGTATGCGTTTTAATGGTGGGTTTGTCGTTTATATATCATTTGTATTAGTTACAAAGATTTTTTTCTGGTGTTTATGGTGTGATCTTGGTGAACGCATGGAATATGTATGGTGATGCTATTTAATTTTAAGCAGCCTTGTTAATTAATGTTTTAAATAAAAAAAAAAAAAGTTTAGTAGGTAATCCCCGCTTCACAACAGCAGTTGCTCTGTGTCTCCTCCCGCATTAACTTAGCTGATATAATGCTTGAAAACTCCCTTTAACACTTTCAGTGTACAAGTTACCTCTCTAGTAAAACATAATAATCTCCGACAGTACAATGAACTTGACAACATTCACATCTAGCTGATGAGGATAATATCGTAATCCACAAGGATTATCGCATTGCCGGTTAGTCAAATAGTGGCAAATCGATTCACATCAAATTATAAAGTTTTACCAATGAGAAATTTCATAACATTATAATATGCAGGTGAACATCACATCCCTTAAACAAGATTCATAGATATCTCATAAATTAAACATAAGTACAGATATATCGACCCACAGAATGTGTCATTGCATCATCCGAAGAAAATACAGTAATTATTGTTATGATCTATTTTTAAAACTTGTAACTGTGAAATTCATTCTCGAATGTTTTACTAAAGGAGACATCATAATATAAGCATTATTATGATTACTCAAATATATTTCCACGGATGACATATAGTCGTACATGCTTAAACGCCACGCATTTTGCTTTATTAAAATGTGAGGAATCTTGGACAATTAGAGATTCTGGGGCGACAAATTTCGGTAAAAATAATGAATTTGTAATATATATAAATCTGTCATAACTCGATCAACCCTTTGGTTATTTAATCATAGACACAGAAGCATTAAATACACCAGAACATTACAGTTTGCGAACCAATGTGTTACGTCAGGATTTCCTACGAAAGTTGTATACCAATGGAGCGAACACAATCAATTGAAAAGTTTATAGAGTCCTGGTTCTGGCGGATCATCTCTGGTGTAAACAATTTATTATACAGCTGTAAAAAGTTGAAAAAACAATCCGGCCATAATCCCCCCAACCTTTGAAAAGAGATCAGACAATTTCTTAAATTCAGAAAGATCATATACTTTACATGTTCTTAAACCAAGAGTTTCCTGGTTGGAAAATAATTCAACCAAACCCAGATGATATAAAACCTTTGAGTTTGGTGATGTCCTAAATTATCCAGATATACGGATGATATAAATAAATTCTCGTGTGTATCGATGTTTTTTTCAAGAATATTTACAAGCAGTACTCATGAAAACGTAAGACGGACCGAGCACATACATGCATTACAAAACATATTGTCTACAAATTGAAAAGGCGAAAATATTCGAGATTATTTTTTACATATTAGGCGTTGAGTTTCTAAAAAACAGGTACAGAATTATCTCCAGAGTAAGCATATAAAGTAATCATGTATTTTCGAATAAACAAAGCTTCCATACAGAGAGAGGCATGCAAGCGTTGAAACGGTAAATTATACAATTATATGACAAGTGCCACGACATTAAATTATTCAAATTGTTAAATAGATTGGTAGATGCGTATAATTCATCTCCACACACTCGGGGATTGGTGGTATATAAACCCCATTGCAAGTCCATGGTATTACGACATTGAACGATATAAGGAATCAGTTCGCATAAATTTATAAAAATGGAAGATCCATAAGAAACGAAACAGTAAGAAATTGCTGTTTGGAGAACACAACAAAGGGACTTCTGACAGAAGATCATCCAGGGGGTGGGGGGGGGGGGGGCGGCTTAACCGAGTTCACACACAAAATACAGAGGAAATAGTTAAAATATATAGATATTTAATAATTCTCAAACCATAACACAATCATTTGAAGATTGAAAGGTGAAAATAATAAAGGATCATTTTTATCGCGAAGAATTGATCCCAGTCATACAACTCCAGAATATATTATCCACAGAGTATTGAAACGAAAAAAAATTGTGGAAGTACGCATTATTGTTATCTTATAAAGGTAGATTCCACTTATTTTAATTCGTGGGTCAAAGAAGGATATTTGTTGAAGGCACAATGAAAAAATCATTATTAGAAAAATTTAAAGAATTAATTACATTACTTAATAGTCTCCCAGGCAATCAACGGAAGAGTTTATTACAACAGTTTAAGAAAACACACATAAGTTGTATCAGTGAGATTTTCAAGAATTTGATCAAGAATAAAATACCATTAGACTCTAAAATATTTAAAAAGTACAAGAACGAGATTAGATCATTAGCTTGTAAGAAAATTGGTTTTCAGCGTAAAAAGAAATATTTGCTGAGTATCAGAGGTGGAAATCTTCTTAGTATTACATTACCTCTAGCAGTAGATATTTCGAGATTGTTTAATAAATAATGAAAGAATTTTATCTTGTACCAACTTCAGTTATGAATCGAAAACCTCTCGAGATAGTAAAATCGGGAGGTGATATAAATTTAGAAGGAGGAGGTGGATGCTTGAAGCGTGGTGTTAAACGCAAGATTAAGCTCAGTCCCGTCAGGGAAGTCAACCCACCTGCACTCACCTCGGTGAAACCTCAGAAAACCCCAGATTTGTCAAGATTCATGCACATAAGAGTGAGTGCGAGAAATATAGAAAATGTGAAATCAATGTTGGTATTATTGCAAAGAAATCCTTTGGTGAGTTGGGATGAGAATGGTGACCTTCTTACCCCCATTACTGGGCGTAATATTATTGAAATATTAAATGTTTTATCAGAAAACAATGTGAAATCAGTGAGAAGAATCGATTCTGATTACTTATCAGAAATAAAGCATTTATTAATATAAACAGGATACATTTTTGATTTTGTGAGGAATACAAAAGTGAGAAGACAATTATTACATAAAGGAGGCGGTGTATGGAGAGAGGAATCATCGTGGATAACATATTAGGTGAGTATATAAACTCTGTGATGATATGTTTTTACTCAGTGTGTGTTATAAGAGTGTGGAGATGGCTGAACGTCTTCTATACGTCTGTAGTGATTCCAGTCTTGATTTATTTCCCGCCAATACACCTTCAGCTTTCATTAATAAATCATATGATCCCATTATATTAGATAAAATTGATTATGAGGTTGCTCTGAAAAATATAATTTACCCCAAGACACATTATATACCACAAAAGAATTTGAAGATATGTATTAAATATGAGAAATCTACATTAAATAAATATATCCATAAAATTGATGTGAACAAAATTATTGGAGGTGATATGGCAAGGATTTTAGAGGCAATAAATGAGGATATTAATGAAAATCTGATAATAGCAGTTAAAAAGATAACGGGTATTATCATCCCCCAAAAACTCAATTGTGTTCACATATCATCCAGGAATAAACAGAGTGGTTATTAACTTGAAAAAAAAAATTATACTACCTTCTGATATTACTAGCGGTTATGTGGGGATGGAATTTGATAAAGAAGGAAGCGATATGTTAGGGTTCTCAGGTAATGATTTTTTTTTTATATTTTATTTAAAACATCATAAATTACAAGGTAGTATAAAATATTAAATATCACAATAATACAGGATCTGGACAAGATTACGAAGAATTACATCACAAGTGCAAGAGGAAAATTTTGAAACACGCAAAATACCATTCACTGACACACATTATACAAAATGATAATATATCTGACACACACACACAAAACTGTTGGAGGGGGGACACCCCCCCATGAAAACTCATCTATAAATACACCCACATCATTCACACACGTATTGATCACAGCAGTGATCAAATATAAATTTTTGTAACTTTATATATACATGCAACTGATTATGAGATTTACCTTAAGAACAAAGTCTGGTAATTATCCGTCAACATTACTCTATAACAACAATAAGCATTACACAAAATTACATAAGCGTATAAAGCATCAACAACTGCAAGATTTTTACAGCATACGTTGCATCAGCAACGAAACTTAATAACATTACAAAAGTGATGGAAAACAAATTATGTAAAAACAAATATTAACCCCATCTAAGAGGAAAGAAATTCCCTACAAAATTACAATAAAAAACTGCGAAAATACATACCAGAAAAATTATCTTTGCAAAAACTGTTAGACTAACATGGACAGTGACTTCTATAACTCTCTTTTAATCTCAAGGACATATTTTATACAAATCTTGGGCTAATCAAAATCTTGCACACAAAACTTACATGTCAACACAGCACCACTCAGTACATACCTTCCCGACCCTCACATTCCTTCGCCAGTCCTTTACCTTATACACTCTCCCTCCGAAAAAACTAATGTCAACCTGCTTATAAAGGAAACCAGTCCTTTACGTATAATTAGCTCGCCAACTGAATGAGGCCATTGACCGTAAGTTTGCAGTAGGTCTCCGGAAAACGTGTCCTCCACTGTCCCCCATAAATAAGTTTGTTTCTGCAAACCGTTCTATATATGCCCGCCGCAATTGCCCTAATCCTAATTCTTCCTCCTCCCGTGTCCCTCATCCCCCAGGAAATATACAGAAAATCCACCACTACATACATAATCGCCCTTTTCACTTCTCTGGAGCCCCCGCGTTACTTCTAATGTTAAGGCTCGCAGGGTCCCTACATTACCCCACCATCAACCGAAAAAACCTTCGCTAACCACACCCTTCCCTCCCTCCAACTCTTCACAGAAATAAACCGCATGTTTCCTGTTCTCCACAGTGATCGCAGGTTGTTCCCTCACCAATCCCATTGAACACAAAACAGCTTTCGATGCTAATATCCCCATTATAAACCAATATACAAACTCCTGTACTCTCGGCATTAACTTAAGCTTACGAAAGTCATTCCATATCATACCCCAATAATACAAGGGATTAAACCGATACCCCCTGTATGATTTCCGGCCTTCTGCTCATCGTCACCAAACGCCCCACCCTAAGTTTTTCCACCTCCTTAATCAATAACAATAAACCTCAGCATATCCTCGCATTAAATTAATTCTTTTCCGCTCCACCATCTCCGCACATCTTTCATCACTTTCCCCACTCTAACCCCTCTTTCCCCCCCTCCCTAACGAACCTCTGTTTCACATATAAAACCTTTACTCTAGGCCCCAACGCTAAAAGGCCTACTCCTCCACTGCGTATATTCGACATCACCACCTCCTTGCTTAGCCATGCCCTCCCGAAACCCCAGACATAATGTAATTCCCTCCTCTGAATCTCATGTATGTCTGGAGTCCGCATTGGATACACCACAGCCATACTCCATACTTTACTATAAACTAATGAATTTACAATTATCGCCCGCTGTTTTAAGGTGACGTCCCCCGCCCGTAAACTCCTTAACCTTTTTACTGCCTTCTCCACCACTACCTCCGAATTCACCTGCCTAGCCTCCCGCGCATGTGTCATGTATATAACTCCACAAATTTTTAGCCTATCCACTACTTCCCACCGAACTCCAACCCCAAGCCCCCCCTCCACCAGGCAACCACCTCCAGCAAACTTGATTTTGCTCTGTTCACCCGCATGCCTGATGCCCTCCCGAAAAGCTCAACACACTTTCCACCGTACGCAGTCCTTCACTCCGGCCATCAGAACAGTGGTATCATCCACATACCCCACCACATCTATACACCATCCTTCTACCATTTAAAATCCCCCTCCCCTCAACGAGCCCATAAAATGGATGCTGCATACACGCACACAAAAATTGAAACAGGGGACACCCCTGTCTCAAACCCTCTCCATCCTTACAGGCCTTCCAACCTACCATTAATTTGTACTCGCACCATTGCAGATGAATACATTGTATCAACCCACCTCACCAAATCTATGCCAAAACCGAGATGCAACAAACTAGCCCTCAGAAAGTTTCTATCCACACAGTCGTATGCATTTTCCCAATCAATGCCCAAAAGCCCTCCCCCGCTGCAACCCTCCAAAAAATCCCCAATGCAGCCATGCCCATCTCTCATGCTTCTGCCGGAATACCCATCTGCCTCTTATGAATAACCCCACCTAACACCTTCTTCATCCTATTGCCCAATATCTTCGCGAAAATCTTGTAGTCGGCACACATTAGCGAAATAGCTCTGTACTCACTCAATACTCTTCCCTCTTGCTTTTTGCGTACTAATACGACTACACCCGTTTGCTGAGTCTGTCCTAACTGTCCCTCCTCAGCATACAATTCATGACCCTCACCAGACAGTACTTAATGTGCTCCCAGTGAATTCTATAAAAATCATTTGATATCCATCTATACCCGGCGCCTTGCCAGTACTCATATTGAACACAGCCTCCTCAACTTCCCCCATGCTATCTCACCTCCCATCCCCATGCCTCCTCTCCATATGACCCTAAACCTCTCCCCCCCCACACCTCCTTCAATAGCATCGCCCTTCCCCCACTTCTTTGGAACCAGAAATCAGCATAATTGCTCATGCCTTCTGTAGTATTCAGTACCTGTCCCTTGTGATAACCACCCATATCCTCACTTACCTCCAAGTTTAAAATAGTCGAATCCTTCTGCCTTACCCTAAAACCTCGCAAAACACTTCCCGAAGGTTTATCACCCCACAGCACAGCGTCCCTTACACGTACTGCATCAAATCTACCATTATGTAACTCTGCCAACCTGTCCTTGAGTTGCACCATGTGTCCGTACTGCCGCCCCCCCTTCCTCATAACACCCATTTAGCTGATATTCAAAATAATTTTGCAACCATACCTCCACCCTGCCTCTTCCCTTCCCTTCCTCTTATAGAAACCTGCTATACCCGGATTAGCGTGCCTTTCCCACCATTCTAAGACACACGACTCTACCTCTCTAGAATCCCAAACAGTTTGCCACCATTCCCCAAAAGCCATACTCACCTCCTCACTCCTCATGAGTCTTGCATTTAATTTCCAAAAACCCGATTGTATCCTAACCATACCTTCCCAATCAAGATCTGCTATAACTGCCCTATGATCAGAAAACCCCACATCAAAAGTCCTGACTCCCAACACACGTACAGCTTCCGTTGCATAGATCCTTCTAATCTTGTAGCATAATCCCGTCTGACAGACGTATGCTCAACTGCCAACCCCCACTCCCCACAACATCCAAAACCCCACGTCTCCAAACACATTAGTAACATGCCCAACATACACCCCGCCCCCTCGGTTCCACATCCCCCCTAATAACACAAATCCAATCTCCCCCTATTACAGTGACTAAAGGTAAACCCCTTAAATAGTACATCAAAATTCCCTCACAAAGTTCTCCTTTGACTCGTGCGTTGCCATCTGCCGCATATACACTCCTATTTAAAACAAACCCTCGTTGCACCCCACTCCCCTCCACCCTAACGACCCTCCCCCTCCTCCCACCCCAAAATACGCAATGGACTGGTTCCTTTACAGCCACAGCAACCCCACCTTTTACCTCAAAGAGCCACTCACATACAACTTATATCCTTTCAAAGACAACTCACAAACTATGCTCCTGAATGAAACATATATCTACATTAAATCTCTTTAAAAACCATTCCACCCCTACTCTTTTAAACCTCGGCTCTCAGGCCATTAACATTGATCGTTACAACCTTGAATTATGACAGTAAAGGCGCTTGCCCCGCCGCCTTGGAATGCACCCGCGTGACCTGGCTGCTGACTAGAGCCCGTTTGTCACCTTGACTGTCCAGTCCCCCAACCCCCCCCCTTTCCTTGAACCTTTCAGTACTTCAGCACCGCTACACGCATTCTCCGGGAGATCCAACCTGGGCTTCAAGACTTCTTCCCAGGTTCTTGCCCTGGCGTTATTGACGTTTATCCATATTTAGACGTCCAGCTGTTCTCTTAAGACTAAGAACATAAGAACGAAGGAACACTGCAGTAGGCCTACTGGCCATGCGAGGCAGGTCCAAGTCTCTGAAAAATCTTTTTCTTTTATTCTTTTACACATAAAAAACTTTTGTACTTTAATGTAATTAAAGTTGCATCTTATTCTTAATCGGGAAAAAAATTTTCTTTGCCAGATGTGAATATAATGCGGATGTGGAATTTATTCGCGCAAATCAAATCCGACAGGAGCAAATGAAATTTTCGAGTTGATGGGTTTGTTAGGAGCGAGATCCACCCCACAGACGTAGTGCATCTCTCACCACCCGCCCTTACCCACAGACGTAGTGCATCTCTCCCCACCCCACTCCTACCCCAGACGTAGTGCATCTCTCCCCCACCCCGCCTCCTACCCACCAGACGTAGTGCATCTCTCCCCACCCCGCCTCCTACCCACCAGACGTTAGTGCATCTTCTCCCCCCCCCGCTCCTACCCACCAGACGTAGTGCATCTCTCCCCCACCCCGCCTCCTACCCACCAGACGTAGTGCATCTCTCCCCCACCCCGCCTCCTACCCACCAGACGTAGTGCATCTCTCCCCCACCCCGCCTCCTACCCACCAGACGTAGTGCATCTCTCCCCCACCCTGCTCCTACCCAACAGACGTAGTGCATCTCTCCCCCACCCCGCCTCTACCCACCAGACGTAGTGCATCTCTCCCCCCCCGCCTCCTACCCAACAGACGTAGTGCATCTCTCCCCCACCCCGCCTCCTACCCACCAGACGTAGTGCATCTCTCCACCACCCCGCCTCCTACCCAACAGACGTAGTGCATCTCTCCCCCACCCCGCCTCCTCCCCACCAGACGTAGTGCATCTCTCCCCCCCCGCCTCCTACCCACCAGACGTAGTGCATCTCTCCCCACCCCGCCTCCTACCCAACAGACGTAGTGCATCTCTCCCCCACCCGCCTCCTACCCACCAGACGTAGTGCATCTCTCCCCCACCCTGCCTCCTACCCACCAGACGTAGTGCATCTCTCCCCCACCCCGCCTCCTACCCACCAGACGTAGTGCATCTCTCCCCCACCCTGCCTCCTACCACAGACATAGTGCATCTCTCCACCACCCTGCCTCCTTCCCACCAGACTTAGTGCATCTCTCCACCACCCTCCCCCTACCCACCAGATGTAGTGCATCTCTCCCCCACCCCGCCTCCTACCCACCAGACGTAGTGCATCTCTCCCCCACCCCGCCTCCTACCCACCAGTATGGAGATGTTGCTGCCCCTCCTACCAACGTTGGGATCGCATCTTCTCCCCGGCCTCATGTGGATGTTTAGAATGTGCCTCCTACTCATGGAGTTGATGTTAACGCTTTTATCCAGGACATTGTAACTCCTACCCACGTCGAGATCGCATCTTCTCCCGTCTCATGTGGATGTCGCTGTCACTACGTGTAGCACTAATAATAATAATAATAATAATAATAATAATAATAATAATAATAATAATAATATGAATGAAGAGATTAATATGAGAAGAGAATGTACCAGTAGTTGTTATTGTGATAAATGTGTATGGAGTGAGATGGAATATTTCACGACAAATTCCCAACCTAGTTCATGTGTTGTTGAGGACTCCCCGCCATCCCCCATAAATGATCCACCGGCTTCCCTACCATCATGCTCCCCAGATGTCTATTATATATCAGATGATGAAGAAGATCCAGAACAAAATGCACAGAATTTCTTCAAGAGAAGAAGAATTACTTTATGTTGATTTTAGTTAATGATTTGTATCTTTTTTTCAATGAATTTGTATTTTTTTTCTTGTATTACCAGAAATGTATATGAAATATTGTGTATTGGTTGTATAATAAATAAATAAATGAAAATATTGTGTATTAGTGTTATCACGTGACGTCACTGACATAGGGGGTGTCCATTTGGTCGACAAGATTCAGCCTGTTGGTGTGTGTGAGGTCATCACGTGACGTCACTGACTGCCAAGTAAACACAGTTGGGGTGACGTCACACTTGTTTAGATTGTACAAAGAGAAAGTACCATGCCCCATAGGGGGAGTTCATTTGAATGCTTACCTCCATAGGGGGGAATCCAAAAACTTGCTCCAAGGAGATGGAGTCTTTGTATTATTGATATCGAGAAAAACTTGATCCAAGAAGATGGAGCAGAAATTTTGGGATGGGGGTGGACAAGTGATGGCGAGCACACATGATCGCACCAGGATGTCACAAGTGATGGCGAGCACACATGATCGCACCAGGATGTCACAACTGATGGCGAGCACACATGGTCACACCAGGATGTCACGTTATGGCGAGCACACATGATCGCACCAGGATGTCACAAGTGATGGCGAGCACACATGATCACACTAGGATGTTACAAGTGATGGCGAGCACACATGATCACATTAGGATGTCACAACTGATGGCGAGCACACATGATCGCACCAGGATGCCACAAGTGATGGCGAGCACACATGATCACACCAGGATGTCACAAGTGATGTCGAGCACACGTCGCACCAGGATATCACAAGAGATGGCGAGCACACATGATCACACTAGGATGTCAAAAGTGATGGCGAGCACACATGATCGCACCAGGATGTCACAAGTGATGTCGAGCACACATAATCACACTAGGACGTCAAAAGTGATATCGAGCACACATCACACTAGGATGTCACAAGTGATGTCGAGCACACATGATCACACTAGGATGTCACAAGTGATGTCGAGCACACATGATCGCACCAGGATGTCACAAGTGATGTCGAGCACACATAATCACACTAGGACGTCAAAAGTGATATCGAGCACACATCACACTAGGATGTCACAAGTGATGTCGAGCACACATGATCACACTAGGATGTCACAAGTGATAGCGAGCACACATGATCACACTAGGATGTCAAAAGTGATGTCGAGCACACATGATCACACTAGGATATCACAAGTGATGGCGAGCACACATGATCACACTAGGATGTCACAAGTGATGTCGAGCACACATGATCACACTAGGATGTCACAAGTGATAGCGAGCACACATGATCACACTAGGATGTCAAAAGTGATGTCGAGCACACATGGTCACACTAGGATGTCACAACTGATGGCGAGCACACATGGGGACACTAGGATGTCACAAGTGATGGCGAGCACACATGATCACACTAGGATGTCACAACCGATGGCGAGCACATATGATCACACTAGGATGTCACAACTGATGGCGAGCAAACATGGGCACACTAGGATGTCACAAGTGATGGCGAGCACACATGATGACACTAGGATGTCACAACTGATGGCGAGCACACATGGTCACACTAGGATGTCACAACTGATGGCGAGCACACATGGGCACACTAGGATGTCACAACTGATGGCGAGCACACATGGGCACACTAGGATGTCACAAGTGATGGCGAGCACACATGATCACACTAGGATGTAACAACAGATGGCGAGCACATATGATCACACTAGGATGTCACAAGTGATGGCGAGCACATGATCGCACCAGGATGTCACAAATGATGGCGAGAACACATAATCACACCAGGATGTCACGTTATGGCGGGCACACATGATCGCACCAGGATGTCACAAGTGATGGTGAGCACACATGATCGCACCAGGATGTCACAAATGATGGCGAGCACACATGATCGCACCAGGATGTCACAAGTGATGTCGAGCACACATAATCGCACCAGGATGTCACAAGTGATGTCGAGCACACATAATCACACTAGGATGTCAAAAGTGATGGCGAGCACACATGATTGCACCAGGATGTCACAAGTGATGGCGAGCACACATGATCACACCAGGATGTCACAAGTGATGGCGAGCAAACATAATCACACCAGGATGTCACGTCATGGCGAGCACACATGATCACACTAGGAAGTCACAAGTGATGGCGAGCACACATGATCACACTAGGATGTCACAAGTGATGGCAAGCACACATGATCGCACCAGGATGTCAAAAGTGATGGCGAGCACACATGATCACACTAGGATGTCACAAGTGATGTCGAGCACACATGATCACACTAGGATGTCACAAGTGAAGGCGAGCACACATAATCACACCAGGATGTCACGTTATGGCGAGCACACATGATCGCACCAGGATGTCACAAGTGATGGCGAGCAAACATAATCACACCAGGATGTCACGTCATGGCGAGCACACATGATCACACTAGGAAGTCACAAGTGATGGCGAGCACACATGATCACACTCGGATGTCACAAGTGATGGCAAGCACACATGATCCCACTAGGATGTCACAAGTGATGGCGAGCACACATGATCACACTAGGATGTCACAAGTGATGGCGAGCACACATGATCACACTAGGAAGTCACAAGTGATGGCAAGCACACATGATCACACCAGGATGTCACAAGTGATGGCGAGCACACATGATCACACCAGGATGTCACAAGTGATGATGAGTACACATGATCACAACAGGATGTCACAAGTGATGGTGAGCATAGTGTCTCCAGGAGTCCACTAGTGTCACCTCAGGTGGACTCCCTTCCCCACTTCCCCAGAGTCAGCGGTGCCTTCCCCGGATCAGTGTCTCCAGGAGTCCACTTATGTCACCTCAGGTGGACTCCCTTCCCCACTTCCCCAGAGTCAGCGGTGCCTTCCCCGGATCAGTGTCTCCAGGAGTCCACTTATGTCACCTCAGGTGGACTCCCTTCCCCACTTCCCCAGAGTCAGCGGTTGCCACCTTCAGTGACCTCGCTGCATGGAAACTTGGTCTTGTCTAGCTGGTCTACGGTAGAGACTGTCCAGGTGGTGGAATTACTGGAGGTGACACACACAGAAAACTGCGTCCAGTAATTACACCCACCAAGACAGCCTGGACCGTAGGTCAGCTAGACGCCACCAAGCGGCCTCACAGTTCCGCCACCTCGGAGAGGCTAATTAACATAAATTTTGGAAATCCTTTTATGTTACACTATGAAAATATACGAGGAACAAGTTGTTTTTTACTTATTTAGCTGTTTAAAAGGATTTGTGAGTGTTTTATTAATGCAGATGAATACCCAAATGTTGGTTAATTTGTCCACCACCATCATAACTATGTTAAATATTACACTGCTTTCATTTTTGTATATTTATCCGTCTTTTACATTTGGCACTCAAAGCCTAACAAGCGTAGAAATTGTTTTCATACACATATATAAGTATTTTCACAAATATTTATACACATCACTACAAACACACTACTACCAACACACATACATATGTATACATGTGTACACATATACCTCACTACAATCACACTACTAGCAGCACACATATATACATACACGTGTACACACACACATCACTATAAACGCACTACTACCAACACACATATATATATATATATACATGTGTACACATATACCTCACTACAATCACACTACTACCAACACACATATATATATATATATACATGTGTACACACTACATCACTACAAACACATTTCCCAAAACCAAAATAACCATTGTACACCACACATCACTATAAACGCACTACTACCAACACCACTATAACATAAATGTGTACACATACCATCACTAAAGCCAGTACTACCAACTCACTTATATATAAATCTTTACC
>NC_069465.1:27695266-27726117 GCF_026875155.1 Cherax quadricarinatus | reverse complement strand
AAAAAAAAAAACCCCACTTATATCATCTTTTGGGTATCTCTAATTCGGCTACATTACCACAACCCTCATCAATTACCAATTTATTCACATTTTTTCCCCTTCTTTTACTGAATCTTAAAAGTAATACACATTCCTCCCAACAGTACTAAAATTCTAATAAAATCCTCTCCATACCATCTCCTTGTATCCACATAAATTAATATTATACTCGCATCAACTATCCAACTATTGCGACATGTTTTCAACACCCCTCCATTCTTTTTTCCATTAAATCATAACTTTACAATTCTTTTAATTTCTTTTTAAAAAAATTCACACATTACCTTTATATTCATAAAATCTCCCCATATTTCTAATTACAACCCTCCCCATACACCTCTCCATCTCACCCGCATTTTTCCTCACATTCACTCACCCATCTCCCAACACACCTCTTCAGAACACACACAAAAATACACATTTCACATCCACAATGCTCTCAAATCACTAAATCACTATAATCAAGATATTCAACAAACTCTATGACCCACCTAACACACACACACACACACAACACACACACACACACACACACCCACACACACACACACACACACACCACACACACCACACACACACACACCACAACTCACACACACACCACACACCACAACACACACCACAACACACACACACACACACACACACACACGCTCACACACACACACACACACACCTAACCTAACCTATCCTAACCTAACCTAACCTAGCCTAACCTAACCTAAACGAACCTATCCAAACCTAACCATTACCTAACTTATCCTAAACCTAACCTAACCTAACCTAGCCTAACCTAACCTAACTTAACCTAACCTAACCTAACCTAACCTAACCTAACCTAACCTAACCTAACCTAACCGAACCTACCCTAACCTAACCTAACCTAACCTTACCTAACCTAACCTAACCTAACCTAACCTAACCTAGCCGAACCTATCCTAACCGTTCCTAACCTATCCTAACCTAACCTTACCTAACCCAACCTAACCTAACCTACCCTACCCTACCCTTACCTACTATCCTAACCTTACCTAAAATATATTGGAACACTTCCAAAATACATTAGAGTACTCCAGAATTACTTTGAGCGACTCCATTTTTGGATATTTCCAAATTAGTTTTGAAAACTTTATCGTAAAATCGAACATTATTTTCTTGTTGGTAAACACACTCAATGGTAGAAATATTTACTCGATTTCCGAATAGAAACACTTTCCTCGCTCTGAGAGACTCATTGAGCATATATGCCTTACCCCAAAAGTATTGTGTCATGATTTTTGTACACCCCTTCCCCCTCCGACGCCACCATGTAATGCGGTTCACACCCAAGGTAGAAAATCACACGGCCATCTCCTTACCCTACACCTGCGTCAACTCAGGACAGACAGACGCCATGAAATGCGGTTCACATCCAAGGTAGATTTAAGATAATCATCGCCTTACCGAACACCTGAATCAACTCACCTAACCGAGCCTAACCTAACCTATCCTAGCCTAACCTAACCTAGCCTAACCTAACTTAACCTAACCTAACCTAACTTAACCTAACCTAACCTAACCTGAACATTAAAATGGTATAAAATACCGACAGGTTGTTAGGTAAGACACATATGCAACAGGTTAGGTATCTTTATTTCGAAACGTTTCGCCTACACAGTAGGCTTCTTCAGTCGAGTACAGAAAAGTTGATAGAAGCAGAAGATACTTGAAGACGATGTAATCAGTCCATCACCCTTAAAGTTTTGAGGTGGTCAGTCCCTCAGTCTGGAGAAGAGCATTGTTCCATAGAATGAAACAATATGGAGATGAAGTGACAGGATGGAGCTTTATATAGCGCCAACAGGTGAGACGTAGGTCACTAGAAGAGGTAAGAGCTCAGATGTTGGGAGGTCAGGTCCCTCTCAAATCCAGCCGTTCTCACTAGTAGAGGTTGTCGAAGTTGATTGTAGGTCTGTACCAAGATACCCTTGTGTTGCAGTGTCTGACAGATTGAACATTAAAATGGTATAAAATACCAACAGGTTGTTAGATAAGACACATATGCAACAGTTAGGTATCTTTATTTCGAAACGTTTCTGTACTCGACTGAAGAAGCCTACTGTGTAGGCGAAACGTTTCGAAATAAAGATACCTAACGTTGCATTGTGTCTTACCTAAAACCTGTCGGTTTTTTATACCATTTTAATGTTAAAATCTGTCGACCTGAAACAAAAGGGTATTTTGGGTAAACCTACAATCAATTTCGAAAACCCTCTACTAGTAGAAGGGCTGGATTTGAGAGGGCCCTGACCCCCCAACACTGATTTCTCCTCTTCTAGTGACCTAGTCTCACCTGTTGGACTTATAAAGCTCCCCCGTCACTTCATCTCCATATTGTTTCTTTCTAGGGAAACAATGCTCTTCTCCAAAATGAGGGACTGACCACCCAAAATTTTAAGGGTGGGGATGTTTCATCGTTTTAAGATCTTTGCTCTATAAAACTTTTCTGTACTCGATAAAGAACCCAAATGTGTTTACCTGGAGTTTACCTGGAAGTTTTCCGGGGGGGTAAACCCCCCCCGGCCCCCCGGTCTGAGACCAGGCCTCCTGGTGGATCGAGCCTGTTCAACCGGGTGTTTTGCGGCTGCACGAAAACCAACAACGAGCCACACCCGGGGGCTAAATCCGTTTCGAAAAAAAAAGATCCCTAATGTTGCATATGTGTCTTACCTACTAACCCTAACCTAACCTAATTTAAAACCTAACCAAACCTAACCAAACCCAAACCCTTTTAACCAGCCTAACCAACCCAAACCTAACTAACCTAACCAAACCTAACCATCTTAACCAAACCTAACCTAACCCAAACCCCTGCCTAACCCTACCAAACCCTTTTCCCTAACGTAAAAAACCTAACCTAACCAAACCCTAACCGAACCTAACCTACCTTACCAACCTACCTAACCTTACTAACCTAGACTAACCTAACCTTACCAAACCAAACCCTATCCTAACCTACCAAACACCATCAAACACCCCGTACCCCCAAAACACTACTGATTACTACCAAATCACCACGAAAATACAAACACCGCAAATTCACCAGAAATAATTTTAACAAAACCCATCCAACTTCCTTTTTATGAAATCCCCTCAAATACTAAAACCCAAAAACCCAACCAAACCTAACCTTTCCAAACCAACCGAACCAAACCTAAACGAACCTACCAACCTTACCTAACCAAACCCTAACCTTCCCTAACCTAGCCAAACCAAACCCTTTTCCTAACCTAACCTAACCTAACACCATCAAACCCCTCCGAATACCCCCCAAAAAACACTACTGATTAACCAAATCACCTAACCTAACCAAAACCTAACTTAACCAAACCCCGAAACCTAACCAAAATTCCAAACCCTACCTAACTTATCAACCTAACCAACCAAACCAAACCCTCACCAAACCCAAACCAACCTAACATTACCTAACCTAACCTAACTTATCCTAACCTAACCTAACCAACCCTAACCTAACTTTCCTAACCAAACCAAACCCTAAGCCCCAAATTACCAAACCCCTAACCCAACCTAACCAACCCCAAACCTGGGCCTAACCTAACCAAACCTAACCGCCCAATTATCCAACCAACCTACCTAACCTAACCTAACTTATCCTAACCTAACCTAACCTAACCTAAACCTAACTTACCTAACCAAAAAACCCCCAACCTAACCTACCAAACCCTAGCCTAACCAACCCAACCCAAACCCTGACCAAACTTATCCTACCAAACCCTAACCAAACCTAACTTATCCTAACCTAACCTAACCTAACCTAACCCAAAAAACCCCCCGAATACCCCCAAAACACTACGATTACCCAAATCCCACTGAAAAATCCCAAAACCGCAAAATCCCCAGAAACTAAGTTTTTCATCACCATCCCACCCTTTTTATAGAATGAATATTCTTACCGCTTTTTAGTTGCATTCACTTTCCTTTTCCACATCATCCCTAAACACCCTTTCCCTTATTCTTCCGAATCTCCTAGAGTTTTTTAAATCCCCGACGGGCCCCATCAGACATTAGGTGCAGAGGAGTAGGTGGTTTTGGAGTGGTGATGGTTGTCGGGCACCAATGTCTGATGGGCCCGCCCGGGGTTTAAAACAACTCTGGGAAATAAGGAATGAATAAGGAAGGATGTTTAGGGATGATGTGGAAGGGGAAATGTGATATGAAACATAAAAATGCGGTAAGAATATTCATTCTATAAAAAGGTGTTGGATGGTGATGAAAATTTATTTTGGTGTTTTTTGACTTTTTTTTTGGTAGTATCATGGTGTTTTGGTAGTAATCGTATTTTTTTTGGGAGTATTCGAGGTTTTTTTTAAGGTGTTAGGTTGGGTTAGGTTGGGTTTTAGGATAATTAGGTTAGGTTGGGTTAGGTAGTAAGTTAGGTCGGGTTAGTTGGGTTAGGTTGGGCTGGGTTTTAGGTTAGGTTGGGTTTGGGTTTGGGTTAGGAAAGTTGGGCAGTTGGGTTTGGGTTTAGGTTAGGATAATTTTAGGTTAGGTTTGGTTTAAAGGTTTTGGGTAATTGGGTTTTAGGGTGGTAATGTTGGGTTTTGGGTTAGGTTCGTTGGTTGGGTTGGTTAGGTTAGGTTGGGATAAGTTAAGTTAGGTTGGGTTTTTAGGTTGGGTTGGGTTTTGGGTTAAGTTAGGTTAGGTTAGGTTAGTTGGGTGATTTGGTAAAACAGTAGTGTTTTGGGGGGAAATTCGGAGGTGTTTGATGGTGTTGGGTTTTTATTTTGGTTGGGTGGGAAAGGGTTTTTGGGTTGGCAGGTTAGTAAGGTTAGGTTGGGTTAATTCGGTTATTTTTGGAAAGGTTTAGGTTAGGTTGGGTTCTTGGTTTAGTGATTTGGGGGGATTTCTAAAAAAAGGAAAGTTGGATGGTATTTTAACTTAGTTTCTGGTGAATTTGACGGTGATTTGGTATTTCAGTGGTGATTTTTGGTAGTAATCAGAGGGGTTTTGGGGAGTTTCGGAGGTTTTTTTGTGGGGTTAGGAAGGTTAGGAAGGTTCGGTTAGGTTGGGTTAGGTTGGTAGGTTAGGTAAGGTTAGGTTAGGTTAGGTAAGGTTTTAGGTTAGGTTGGGTTTTAGGTTAAGTTGGGTTTTAGGTTGGGTTTTATTAGGAAAGGTTGGGTGGGGCTGGGTAGGTTATTTTGGTTAGGTTAAAATAGGTTAGTTGGGTTTAAGATAGGTTAGGTTGGGCTAGGTTAAAGTTGGTTGGTTGTTGGGTTTTTTTTATTTATTTTTAGGTTTGGTTAGGTTAAGTTGGGTTTTAGGTTAGGTTGGTTGGGTTAAGTTGGGTTTTAGGTTGGGTTTGGTTAGTTAGGTTAGGCAAAGTTGATTAGGCTGGGATAGTTAGGTTAGGTTCGGTTAGGTGAGTTGATTCAGGTTTCGGAAAAGGCGAGATTATTTTAAATCTACCTTGGATGTGAACCGATTTCAGGGCGTCTGTCTTTTGATTTTGACGCAGGTGTAGGGTAAGGGAGGCCCGTGTGATTTTTTACCTTTTTGGGTGTGAACCCGCTTTAACATGGTGGGGTCGGAGGGGAAAGGGGGTTGTACAAAAATCAGACGCAATACATTTGGGGTAGGCAATAAGCTCAATGAGTCTCTCAGGCGAGGAAAGTGTTTCTTTTTCAAAAATAGAAAATATTTCTATCTTGATGGTTTACCAACAAGAAAATAATGTTCGATTTAACGATAAAGTTTTTAAAAAAAAAATTTGAAAAAACCAAAAAGGGGGTCTTCAAAGTAATTTGGAGTACTCTAACGTATTTTGGGAAATGTTCCAGTATTTTAGGGTTTGTTTGGATAGTAGGTTTGGGGAGGGGGTAGGTAGGGTTTGGTTTTGGGTTTGGGTTTTGGTTTTTGGTTAGGTTAGGGAAGGTTGGGTTTGGTTTGGTTTGGTTGTTTTTTTAGGAACAGTTTGGATAGGATCTGCTAGGTTAGGTTAGGTTAGGTTAAGATAGGTTTTTGGTTTAGGTTAGGATAAATTAGGGTTTGGCTAGGGAAAGGGTTTGGTTAGGTTCGGGTTTGGTGATTTATTCAGGTGTTCCGTAAGGCGATGATTATTTAATCTACCTTGGATGTGAACCCCATTTAGGCGTTTTTCTGCCTGATTGACGCAGGTGAGGGTAAGGAGATAACCCTGGATTTTCTACCTTGGGTGTGAACCGCATTAATGGGGGTCGGAGGGGGAAGGGGTGTAAAAAAAATATGACGAATCTTTTTCGGGAAAATATAGCTCAAAGAGTCCCCCAGAGCGAGGAAAAAATTTTTATTCGGAAAAACGAGTAAAATTTCTACCATTGAGTGTGTTTACCCAAAAAGAAAAAAAAGTTCGATTTTACGATTTAAAGTTTCAAAAATAATTTGGAAATAAAAAAATGGAGTCGCTCAAGTAATTCTGGAGTACTTAATGTGTTTTGGAAGTGTTCCAATATATTTTAGGTTAGGGTTTGGGTAGTAGGTTAGGGTAGGTAGGGGAGGGAGGTTAGGTTTGGGGGTTTGGGAAGGTTAGGGTTTGGATGGTTAGAACGGTTAGGGTAGGGTTTGGCCCAAGTTAGGTTAGGTTAGGGTTTAAGATAGGTTTTGGTTAAAATTAGGTTAGGCTAGGGTTTGGTTAGGGTTAGGTTAGGTTAAATTTTGGGAAAGGGTTTGGATAGGTCGCTAGGTTTTGGGTTTGGTTGGTTAAGATAGGTTAGGTTTTGGTTAGGATAAGTTAGGGTTTGTTAGTTAGGGGAAATTAGGTTAGGTTAGGTTAGGGGATTCGGTTAGGTTTGGTTAGGGTTAGGAGGTTAGGGTTTGGTTAGGTTAAGTTAGGTTAGGTTAGGTTTGGCAGTTTTGGGTTTTGTAATTAGGTAAAATTTGGTTAGGGTAGGTTTGGTTAGGTTAGGTTTGGAGGGTTGGTTAGGTTAGGTTTGGTTAGGTTGGTTATTAATTAGGTTAGGGTTGGGTAGGTTAGGTTGGGTTTGGTTAGGGTAATTAGGGAAGGAGTTTGGTAGGTTCGGTTTGGTTAGGTTAGGCTAGGTAGGTAGGTTTTGGATAGGTTAGGTTAGTGTGTGTGTGTGTGTGTGTGTGTGTTGTGTTTGGTGGCCCAAAAGTTTTGTGAATATCTTGATATAGTGATTTTTTTTGGATTTGAGATGCATTGTGGATGTGAAATTGATTTTTGTGTGTTTCAAAGAGGTGTTTGGGAGGGGTGGTGGATGTGAAGAAAATGCGGGTGAGATGGAGAGGTGTATGGGGAGGGGTTTTAATTGAAATATGGGAGATTTTTTTGAATATAAAAGGGAAGTTGAATATTTTAAAAGAAAAATAGAATTTTAAAGTTATGATTTAATGGAAAAAAAATGGAGGGGGTTTGAAAAAATTCGCAATTTTGGATATTGATCGATATAATATTAATTTATGTGGATACAAGGAGATGGGTAGGAGAGGATTTTTTTTAAATTTTAGTAGTTGGGAGGATGTGTATTACTTTTAAGATTAGTAAAAGAAGGGGAAAAAAAAAATGAATAAAAGGGAATTGATGAGGGGTTTTGGGTAAGTAGCCAAAAATTTGAGATACCCAAAAAGTGAAAAAAGGGGGGGTTTTTTTTGACTTTTTCTGATGAAATTAGTTAAAACGGAAAAAAAAAAATTTTGGGATGTGGGGGGATGTGGGGTGTTGTGGGGTGTGGGGGAAATGGGTTGTGGGGTTGTGACTTTTTTCTGGTGAAATTAGTAAATCGAAAAAAATTGTGGGTTGGGGGTGTTGGGGGTTGGGGTGCTGTGGGTTGGGGTTTTGTGGGTGTTGGGGTTGTGGGGGTTGTGGGTGTGTGGGTTTTGGGTTTTTTTTTTTGTGACTTTCTGATGAAATAGTTAAAACGAGAAAAAAAATTTGTGGGTTTTGGGGGGGGTGTTGGTTTTGTGGGGTGTGGGGGAATGGTTGGGGTGTTGTGGGATGGGGTGTTGGGGTGTTGTTGTCGAAAATAGAGATACCGAAAAAAAATGTTTTATGGGTTTTGTGACTTTTTTGAGAAAAATTAAACGAGAAAAAAAATTGTAGGATTGGGTGTTGTGGGATGTGGGTGTTTGGGTTTGGGTGTTTTGGGGTGTGGGTTTGATCTTAGTTTATGGTGATTTTGGTGGTTTTTTGAGTGTATTCGTGGGGTTTTAGTAGTATTAGTGGGGTATTTGGGAGTACTCAAATGGTGTTTTGGAAATGTTTTTAGTGTTTTTGGAAAATGTTCAAAGGTGTTTTGAAAGGGGTTCAAATAATGGCAAGAGTACTTATGAAGGTGTTTCTGGGAGTATTCAGAGGGGATTTGGGGGTTTGAATGAGTTTTGGAGTATTTCAGTGTTTTTTTTTTTGTGATGTTCAAAGTAAAGTGATTGAGTTTTGTTTTTGTGATAATGTTGTGAATCTGGAGACTGAGGGGGGGATTTGGAGGGATGGTTGTAATTTTAAAGAAAGTGAAAATGTAATAAATTAGACGTCAAATCTTATTTGGGAGTATTCAAAATGTTATTTTGGAAGTTTTTTCGTGTTGTTTGGAAATGTTCAAAGGTATTTTTGTGATATTCAAATGATTTAAGAGAGGTTTTTGAAGTGGGTTTTTAAAATAGGTTGTTGGGGTTAACTTTGTAAAGTAAAATTGTGACAGTGAATTTTTTCGAAAAAATGGTTTTAAGTGTTGTGGTGACTTTTTTGATGAAAAGTTTTAAAAAGAGAAAAATGGGGGTTTTTGATGAAAATTGAGGTGTTGGTTGGAGTGTGAGGGGTTCGGGAGGGTGGGGAGGGGGAGGAGAGAAGGTTACTTCGTGGGGGAGGACCCGAGATGAAATAGTTTAAAAAGAGAAAATGTCTAACTTTGTTGTAAAGAAATTTTGGGTATTAAGAAAAAAATGTGAAATTATTTGGGTTAACCTGGGTTTTAAAAGTGAAAAGTTTCCCTTGATGTAGGTACTTGTCCCCTTTTAATTTAAAAAAACTAAAGGGTCGCAAGATTCAGCCCCGTGTGGTGGGGTCATCGCGTGACGTCACTGTCATAGGGGGGAGTTCATTTTAAAATAAAAAGGGGGAAAATGTTTAACCGTAGTAAAAGGAGCACCATCCCCCCCTAGGAGGAGTCCATTTTGAATGCTTTTACCCAGGGGGGGGAATCCAAAAAACTGATCGAGGAAAAAAGGAAAATACTTGGACATAGAGGGTGAAGTGGAGGTGGGGGGAAAACTTTTTAATTTGATATCGAGAAAACTTGATCCCGGGGGATCATAAAATTTCGAACCCCCCCTAGGGGGGGAAACCAAAAACTTTTAATATCGAGAAAATTTGAGGGGGGGGTGGGGGGAAAGTGGGGGGGGTAATCCAAAAATTTGATCCAAGGTGATGGAGACTTTGATTTCGAAAAAAAAATTGATCCGAGGAATCATAAAAATTTTGAAAACCCCCATAGGGGGGAACCCAAAAAAACTTGTATTATGGGAAAAAGGGTTTGGGGGGGTGAAAGGGGGAGGGGATCCGAGGAATAAATTTTTTAAATTTCAAGAAAAATTTGATCCGAGAATTTGGGAGATTTTGTTTTCGAAAAAAAATTTGATCCGAGGAATTGGAGACTTTGATTTCGAAAATTTTTGGGGGGTTTGGGGGGGTGAAAGTCGGGGGGGAATTTAAAAAATTTGTCCGAGGAATTGGGTCCATTTTGAATGTTTATACCCAGGGGGGGGAACCAAAATTTGGGTTTATCGAAAAAATTTTTGAGGTGGGGGGTGTGAAAAGTGGGGGGGGGAAACCCCAAAAAATTTGACCCGATTAAGCACAAAAAATTTCAAAAAAAATTTAAAAAAAAAATCGGAAAAAAAATTCGGGGTGCGGGGGGGATCCGGACGACGTGCAGAAGGGGGCAGAGAAGGGCCCGGGGGGGGCGCGAGGGCGGGGGCGAAGGGTGCGATGGGCGGGCGCGAAGGGGCGAAGGGGGGAAGGGGGGACGGCGGGTGCGTTGAGGGTGGGTCGGCGCGACGCGGGGGGCGCGGGGGGGCGCGGGGGGGGACGGGCGGTGGGGTCTGGGCGGGGGGCGTGGGGGGGGTCGTGGGCAGGGGCAAAGGGCATTTGCACTAGGTGTAAAAAAAAGGGACGTTCCTGGAAGGGGTCTTAAAGGGTCAAGGCATTGCACCTAGGTGTGAAAAGGGGACCGTAGTGAAAGGGTTAAACCGGAAAAGGGCCGCTCTGTAGAAGGCCCTAAAACCGAAGGGGCCGCCTTAGAAGGCCCCAAACCAGAAGGACCACTCTGTAGAAGGCCCCAAAATGGATACAACCCCCCGAAGAAAACTATAGTACTTATATTATATATTATATATAATATATATATATATTTATATATATATAATATATATATATATATATATATATTATATATATATTATATATATAAAATATATATATATATATATATATTATAATATATATATATATGCAATAAGATCACAGTAAACAAGTGGTTTCAGATTATACAAAACAACCACTGTGAAAGAAAAGAGAAATTCCAAGCACTTTCGTGACTACTCACATTATCAAGGAACAATAAAAGTAATGAATCAAAGAAAGGCATATAAAGGGTCTAGACCACACCTCACTATCACATCCCACAACAAAGCAACACCTGATGTACGACTCATAAGAAAGGGAACACTGCAGCAGGCCCGCTGGCCCAACTAGACAGGTCCTTCACACAACCCACGAACAAACTATTCTACCCAAGAATTAAGAATTTTAAAATTTATTATTTGTCCAACGTATTATCAAATTCTTCCCAAATTTTATTAATTATAAATTGATCTACTTTACATAAACAAAAGGAAATATTCATATTATTGTCAAAACTGCTTTATATGAAACAAGATTCAATTATATTCCTGTCGCCCATGGACTTGCTTGATACAACTTTCTCAACTTTTTGAAAATCAATTGGATGGTTAAAATCTCTCACATGAATAAATAGAGCATTGGAATCTTGTCCAGTTCTAATGCTATATTTATGTTGTTTTAATCTTAGTTCGAGACTTTTACCAGTTTGACAGTAATAAACTTTATTGCAAATTTTCAAGGAATCTTATAGACACATCCATCAGCATTTTGGGGGGAATTCTTTATGAAAAGTTTTTTTTACTGTATCAAGATTTTTAAATACAACTTTAATATTAAAAGTCTTAAGAAGAGAAGGCATATCAACCAAGTTTTCATGGTAAGGGAAAACCAACATATTTTTAGTTGAATAAGGTTGGTTGTCCCAGCCTTATCCTGTATACCATGTACATGTTTTTGTAGAATATATATATAAAATATATATATATATATATATATATATATATATAATATATATATATATATATATATATATATATATATATATATATATATATATATATATATATATATATAAGTAGTGATGAAGGCAGCTCAGCGGTCCCTGCGGCAGAGTGGCTTCCTTTCCTGAGCGGTCTCTGCGGCTGAGTGGCTTCCTTTTCTGAGGGTCTCCTTTCCTGAGGGGTCTCCTTTTCACACCTATATGCTAATGACCTTTTTCACACCTATATGCTAATGACCTTAACCCCCCACCCACGACCCTACCGCGCCCCCCGCGCCCCCGCGCCCCCCACGCCCGCGCCCCCGCGCCCCCACGACCCCCCACCCACTCCCCCACGACCCCCCACCCGCCCCGCCCTCGCCCGACCCACCGGCCCACCCGTGCCCTCACGCCCGCCCGCGCCCTCGCGCCTGCCCGTGCCCCTCGCGCCCGACCGCACCTTCTGCTGCGCCTTCTGCAGCGTCGTCCGGATCGGCCCCACTCCCCGAATTTTTTTCCGATTTTTTTCAAATTTTTTTTAATTTTCTTGTGCTCTCCTCGGATCAAATTTTTGAGGTTCCCTCTCTCCCCCACTTTCACCCACACCCCAAATTTTTTCGATTTTTTTTCTCGAAATTAAAGTCTCCATCTCCTCGGATCAAGTTTTTCTCGATATCAATAATACAAAGATTTCCCCACCATCCACTTCTACCCTCTATGTCCAAGTATTTCCCCTCCATCTCCTCGAATCAAGTTTTTTAGATTCCTCCCTCTGGGTATAAGCATTCAAAATGGACTCCCACTTTCACCCCCATCCCCAATTTTTTTTTTCTCGATAATACAAAGACTCCATCTCCTTGGATCAAGTTTTTGGATTGCCCCTCCCAATTTCATCCCCACCCCAAATTTGTTCGAATTTTTTTTTCTCGATAATACAAAGTCTCCATCTCCTCGGATCAAGTTTTTCTCGATATCAAAGACTCCAATTTTTCTCGGATTAAGCTTTTCTCGATAATACAAAGACTCCATCTCCTTGGATCAAAGTTTTTCTCGATAATACAAAGACTCCAATTCCTCGGATCAAGATTTGGTTCCTATGGGTTCGAAATTCTTATGATCTCCTTGGATCAAGTGTTTTCTCCTCATCCTCCTCGGATCAAGTATTTTGGATTCCCCCCTTGGGGGTAAGCATTCAATATGAATCTCCTTGAGGCATGGTATTTCTCCTACTACAGGTCTAAACAAGTGTGTGATCACCCCACCTGTGGGTTATCGGCACAGTGACTCACGTGATGACCTCACTACAAGCTGAATCTTGCGCCTCCCCCTATGCAATGACGTCACGTGATGACCCTGCACACAGGCTGAATCTTGTCGACTTCCCCCCTACACATTTCATATACAACATAGGGAAAACATTTTCACTCTTAACCCAGGATAACACTAATACACAATATTTTCATTATTTATTTATTATACAACCATTACATTTTATAACATTTCAGGTAAATACAACATGGGTATCACTCTATTCTCCCTACATTTAGATGGTGGAATATCATGGTGTCCATAAGCCAAGGATTCATTAGTATTCAAATGATATCTTTTATCATCAATGGCTGACAAACCTCTCTTATTAATTCTTACCGTACATATTTCACCTTTTACATTACTTATAGACTTTACACGTGAATAATTCTCTATCTGCATTTGATAAAACATTCTTATATTTAGCATGTGTTAATAATGGCATAAATTGCGGAGGAGATACCCTTGGCTCTGCTAGACAGTAGTTGATTCTTCCACAATCCTGACAGAATACATTTTAGCTTTTCAGTGCTAACACCTCACATTATGTTTATCACACATTTATTTCAATTTCAATAACCCCAGCTCACCTTTTCTACTATTATCATATAAGATGATCAGGACTGAAATTTGAAAAACCATATATCCTAACAAAGTTTCACTTTTTAAACTCGGTGTACAAATCTTTACATTTCAAGCTAAAAATATACGAGGCAGTATCGGTATTATACCGAAGTCTTACAATCATCACCATAATGTTGTTTTAAAACTTTATACCAAATATGATACAATTTTCTTTTTAGCATTCTCAAGAATTTGAAAACCGAGATAAGTGGTTGCTTATCTTCTAATTTCTCTTTTGTAGAATGACAACATCACCAATCTTGATTCAAATGTGTGATATTTTTTAAGAAAGGATCTTTACTCACGCTCTAAAAACAAATGCCTCTCATTATTGATATAACTATAATATTCAGCATACTTTGTAATATTCAACAACGATTTCCCATAATATGGAGTTTATTAGTTTATTGAAAGCTTTTGACTTGAATAGGACATATCGTGTGGCTGTTCATCTGTGCAATATTAGCTGTTATGAAAGGTTCTAAAAATTTTGACTGAGTATATTCAACATATGGTATTGAACTTTCCTACCTCTAACCCAATTCCAGTAATAAACTGTAATCAAATCTAGACTGAATCAAATAATTTTTCTGAGTAAATGACTGCCCACTAATTTCGCATTAATTGGGATCTTTTCTAGCTTCATTTGATTGTGTTGGCAATTGAAGGAGATGAACATCTCTTCTGTTATATTTCATGTGTGATAATATCAAAGAGTTCATCAGTTGCGTCTAGCTACCTCAGGGACACGGCATGTTATCACATTCTATCCAAAATCCCTTTGACCTTCACACGAAACATTACTTAATCCCACATCGAGGAAAGCATCTTCTCGTCATTCGATAATTTTCTGATACCATTCGTGGAAGAGCTTCAACCATCGCACTAGCATACAAAGAATTAAAATCTAGATATAAAATATGATGCCCATTCCCACTCTCCAACATCAAAAATTGGGGTTAATTAAGGATTATCTCGCTTTAAATACTGATTAATGTGCGCACGTAAACCACCTCTGAGATCCTTCTTTAATCGAAGTCATTTAATTCATGGAATATAAACATATCTAATTTTACATTAGTTTTCAAGAGGAATGTATCCCAACTGAATGAAGGCAAACTTATATACATTACTACATCTAGCTTTATAAATATCTTTTGAGTGTTTTACGCCACTCCGAGAAGACATCGGCTAACAATCCAACACAGCTTGAGATATAACATCAAGTAATCTCCTAAAGTATTACATTTACCCAATCCAAACACTTCAAATGCATGGTCCATAATCTTCCTGGCTAATATAGCACTATTTCTCCAAAAGAAATAAAATAATGATCTTTACTCGTATAATTTCGTTTCATCGAGTTTTCTAAACTATCACTATAAATCATAGCACAAAATTTGTTTTCCTTTACATAATAAAAGTTAAGACATCCTGAGGCGCATCTTCAGAATAGTCTCTGTATATTTCAGTGATTTACCAGCCTGAGGATGTGTTGATCTGCTAAAGAGAGAGAATCCTTCAATAAGACAGAGAATCTGAAACCTAACCTTACCTATTGTCGACTTTCAAGAATCTTGAACCTTGTTTAGAATGACAAGTTTAATTTCATATTATCAACCTCAATTCCGTTTAAATTATTCCTAAATCATACGACATGTTATAACAAAAAAGTAATAATTTCGCATTCTTATCTTTACAACGGCAAATTACAACCCCATAATAGGGCCCGCCAATAGAATTATTGGAATTTTTAATAGTATGGTCATGGATCTGTAACGTTTTGGGTCCTTGGCATTTTTTGAAGGGGTTACTACATAATTCACAAGTGATCTGAGAATCATGTCTCATCTTATCTCGCGTCTGGTATTTGATACATGATACTCTCTTCTAAACTTTACTTAGTCCATTCACCACTAACAATTAAAATGAATGATTAACAGCATACTCCCCCATATAACTCTTCATACTCTCTTTTGCGATCAAATATAGTATAACAATGGGGCAATGGTTTATGACGAGATAAATTTTACCTCCCGGGGAGAGTGGGGTCAATGCACATTCGAAATCAAAACTCGATATTTTCGCTGGAATTTTTGACAAAAATTTTTTAAAAGTGTCTGCTTTCCTTTCCCGGAAAGGGGGAATCGAGAATCTTTTTTGTTTTTACATCCATTTCGTTTCTAATCTTCTGTGTATTCAATTCATCAAACAACTATAAAAGGCTTCTTTAAAACCCTTTTTCTGCTTTAAACGTTTAACATACCCTCAAATCTTTGATTAAAACCAAAAAGTCTTTCATTCAACAAAAATGGCACATGTGTCCTTTTTTTTTCTTTTTCCCCCTTAGACACATAGCCAAAAATGTCCTATTTGACCCTTTCTTAATTGAAAATTTTTTAAAATGACACTTTATTTTCCTTCTCTAAATTTTCCTAACTTACATGTGCAATGGGAAAATCATCTACAGAAGATTTTTCTGATTAAGAATCCTTTCTTTTTAACTGCTCTGGAATATGTTTCCATGAAAATTTTTTTTTGACTTGATGGAGCAAAAGACGCAGTACCACAACCCCTCATTAATCTCTGGTTTTAAAAAATATTTGGGTTCCCCCGCGTTTCTTGGATATGCACATATGATCCACTTGACTCTGATTTTTACTTTACGTATTCGAACTGAAAGTTCGATTTGATCTATGTCCAAACCCGATCCTTCTGTTTTGCAACCTGTCTCGTATTTTTTTAATTCGTTCCCCCATCGATCAAACTTCAAGATTTTCCTCTACTTCAACCAAACGCTAAATTTATCAAAAAATTGCCCTTTTTGATCATCACCCGTATGTTTGACGAAAAATGTTTTATAACTATAATCGGGGGGATTCTGAGCGACTTGCTAGGGTGATTATCTTCTATCTCGCATTGGATTATAAAAATAATCCCTATAAGATGAAAAAATTCTTAACTCTTTTATAAGTTAAGGAACCTATATTTCCTCACTGTGTCCCTACCTCTAAAATTCTGGATGTCGTAAAAATTTTGGTCTCTCATTTCCCTCCATATTGTGTCGACTTACTGTCAGACACGTCAGTGGGTTTGCTCTCTCATCATTTTATTAAGGGGGACAAAATATCCACACCTTTGCCGCCCCCCCGCTTGTGAGGTCAACATTTAAGATCTACCGCACTTATCTTCTTCCCCGTCGCCCCTCCATGCTGTGCTCATTACTCTAAATTTTTGTTTCACAACAGGACAGGGTTTTTTCCTGCAGAGGAAAAAATATATCCAATTATAACCCAAAAAATTTCTATATATTAAGTTTTTAATGAAAAGAAAAAAATCTTTTTACCCTTTCAGTTTTTACATATTACGATTTAAAATTTTAATGAATGGAAAAAAAAATCTTTCTCGAGTGACTAAAATCATTTTTTCGATAAATTTTTTTCACAACAAAGTAAAAAGATACAAATTTGGGTCATACCTGTTTCTACAGCCTTTCCATAAAAATCAAAAGGTTTCCCCCTCATTCTTTAAATTTTAACAAAACCTCTCATTGCGAGTACACCATCTCTCTTGTTTTCAAGCGCCCTTTTAATCGACAATCTCCTCTTCACTAATGCTTCCAAGTAATTCGCGTGTATTCTTTTCTTATCCTCTGTTAAGAATTTCACTTATTAACGCACTAACCCTGTAAAAATTTCACTCGTATGCTCCAACAACAAAAATTAACCCAAAACATTTTTTTCCTCGTTATATCATTAAACTTGTTAAAAAATATGTTTCACCACATATCAAGATTTTCTAAGTACAACTTACCTTTCTCCATGTTGTGTGGTTCAGCGTTGGAAGATGAGGTCAGCCAGGCTTGACGGATGGAAACACAATCCTCGCTCTGAGAGACTCCTTGACCTTATATGGGTCACCCCAAAGTATTGCGTCATGATTTTTGTACACCCCTTCCCCCCTCCGACGACGCCATGAAATGCGGTTCACATCCAAGATAGATTTAAGATAATCATCTCCTTACCGAACACCTGCGTCAACTCAGGTCAGACAGACGCCATGAAATGCGGTTCACATCCAAGGTAGAAAATCACACGGCCATTACGTATCTCCTTACCGAACACCTGCGTCAATCGGTACCCTAAAGTAACTAATTTTGGTGAGGCAGTCCCGCTCCGCAACAGGAGGTTACTCCACATTAACTTAGCTGTTATATATCTTGAAAACCCATTAACACTTACAGTGTACAAGTCACCTCTCTATGGTAAACATAATCTCTCTCGACAGTACAATGAACTTGACAACATACACATCTGCTGACGTTAATATATTTCGTTATCCATCAAGGATTATCATTGCCGGTTATTCGAATAGTGGCAAATCTTATTTCACATAAAAATTATTAAAGTTATACCATGAGAAATTTCATAACATTATAATATGCGGGGTGACATCACATCCCTTAGAACAAGATTCAGAGATATCTCATAAATTAACATTAAGTAAAGATATTATCGACCCACAGAATGTCATTGCATCATCCGATGAAAATACAATAATTATTGTTGATGATCAATTTTTAAAAGCTGGTAACTGTGAAATTATTCTCGAATGTTTTACTAAAGGTAGACATCATAATATAAGCATTATTCTGATTACTCAAAATATATTTCACGGAGGACGATATAGTCGTACCATGGCTTTAAACGCCACGCATTTTGCTTTATTTAAAATGAGGGATCTTGGACAAGTAGAGATTCTGGGGCGACAAGTTTTCGGAAAAAATAAAGAATTTGTAAATATATATAAATCTGCTATAAATCGATCACCCTTTGGTTATTTATTCATAGACCTTGCATTAAATACACCAGAAGCATTACAGTTGCGAACCAATGTGTTACGGCAGGATTCCTACGAAATTGTATACCAATGGAGCGAGCAAAATTAATTGAAAAGGTTTATAGAGATCCTGGTTCTGTGGGATCATTCTCTGGTGTAAACAGTTTATATACAGCTGTAAAAAAGATTGATCCGTCCATAACCTTGAAAGAGGTCAGAAATTTCTTAAATTCAGAAAGATCATATACTTTATATGTTCTTAAACCTAAGAAGTTTCCTCGTAGGAAAATAATTGCTCCCAAACCCAGAGTGATATTAACCTGTGATTTGGGTGATATGTCTAAATTATTCAGATATAATGATGGATATAAATACATTCTCGTGTGTATCGATGTTTTTTCAAGATATTTACAAGCAGTACTCATGCTTTACATGCATTACAAAACATATTGGAGAATGAAAAGGCGAAGAATATATCGAGATTATTTACAGATAAAGGCAGGGAGTTTCTAAATAAACAGGTACAGAATTATCTACAGAGTAAGCATATAAAGTTATATCATGTATTTTCGAATGAAACAAAAGCTTCCATTGCAGAGAGAGGCTTGCAAACGATGAAACGTAAATTATACAAGTATATGACAAGTGCCAATACATTTAATTATTCAAAAGTGTTAAATGAATTGGTAGATGCGTATAATTCAACTCCACACTCGGGGATTGGTGGTAAAACCCCATTGCAAGTCCATGGTATTACGACATTGAATGATATAAGGAATCAGTTTCGCATAAATTATAAAAATGGAAGATCCAATAAGAAACGAATCAGTAAGAAATTGGCTGTTGGAGACACAACAAGAGTGACTCTTAGCAGATCATCCGCGTTTAACCGAGGGTTTCACACACAAAATACAGAGGAAATATTTAAAATATATAGAATTAATAATTCTCAACCTATAACAACATATCATTTGAAAGATTTGAAAGGTGAAAAGATTAAAGGAACATTTTATCGCGAAGAATTGATACCAGTCATACCACCTCCAGAATATATTATCCACAGAGTATTGAAACGAAAAAAAATTGGTGGAATTACGCATTATTTGGTATCTTATAAAGGTTATGATTCACTTTTAATTCGTGGGTCAAAGAAGATATTTGTTGAAGGTACAATGAAAAAAATCATTATTAGAAAAATTTAAAGAATTAATTACATTACTTAATAGTCTCCCACGCAATCATCGGAAGAGTTTATTACAACAGTTTAAGAAAACACACATAAGTTGTATCAGTGAGATTTTCAAGAATTTGATTAAGAATAAAATACCATTAGAAACCCTAAAATATTTAAAAAGTACAAGAACGAGATTTAAATCATTAGTTGAAAGAAAAGGGGTTTTCAGAGTAAAAAAAAAATTTTTTGGGGAGTATCAAGGTGAAAATCTTTTTTAGTATTATATTACCTCTGCAGTAGATATTTTTCAAGTTTTTTAAATAAATCATGAAAAATTTTATCTTGTCCCAATTTCAGTTATGAACGCATACCTCTGAGATAAAAAAATTGGGGAGGGGGATGAAAATTAAAAGGGGGGTTGGATGTTGAAGCGGGTTTTAAACGCAGTTTAAAAGCTCACCCCCATTTTCAAATAAAACTGTCTCCCTCGGTGAAAACCCCAAAAACCCCAGATTTGTCAAGTTTTTTGCACATAAGAGTGGGGGCAGAAAAAATAGAAATGTAAATCAATGTTGGGGATTATTGCAAAGAAATCCCTTTGGTGAGTTGGGGTGGGGGGGACCTTCTTACCCCCCTTACTGGGGTAAAATTATTGAAATATTAAATGTTTTATCAAAAAATTTAATGGAAATCGCGAGAAAACGATTTGTTACTAACAGAAATAAAAACATTTATTAAATATTCGGTATAATTTTGTTTTTGAGGAATACAAAAATGAAAAACAATTTTTCATAAAGGAGGCGGTTTAAGGAGAGAACACGTGGATATCATTTGGTGAGTAAATTTAAAAATCTGTAGTAAGGAGAAAAAGTTGCATATGAAAGTTTTTTCAAAGTAGAAGTGATCAAGGAGGGAGAGTAATGGGGAAAAAAAAGGGGAAGTTAAGGAGGGGGAAGCAAAGTAAAAAAAAAGCAAAAAGAGAGAGTGGGTGGTGTTATCAACAAATTTTGTTTTAAATAGAAAAAGTTTTGGAGTAGATTAACAATTAAGAAAAACCCAGAGAACAAATGGATTTGTCAGTTAAAAATAGGAGAGGAGAGTTATTAAAAGGAGAGGTAGAGGATTGGGAAAAAGGAAGGAATATTTTGAGGAATTGTTAATGTTGAGAAGATGGGAAGCTGTGGGTTTCGTGTATAGGGCAAGGAGGAATAACATCTTTTAGGAGTGGGAAAAGCCAGTTGTGAGGTGGGGGAAGTTTTGAGGGTAGGTAAAATGAAAGGGGGGGGAAGGCACCCGGGATTGAGGGGATAAAGATAGAAATTTTAAAAAAGCGGTGGGGATATAGTTTTGGAGTGGTTGGTCAATTTTTAAAATAAATGTAGGGAAAGGGAAAGGTACCTGGGGTTTGGGCAGAGAGCATGCATAGTTCCTTTGTATAAAAGGCAAGGGGATAAAAAAAAGTGAAAAATTTTATGGGGGGATAGTCTTTTAGTGTCCCTGGAAAAGTGTTGGTGATTTTTATTTTAAAAGAATTAAGAGAAAGAGGAGAATGGATAGCAGATGAACAAGGGGGTTTGGAAAGGTGGGGGGTTTTTGGGGACCAGGTGTTTACAGTGAAAATATAAGTGAACAGTATTTAATAAGGCTAAAGGGCTTTGGGCATTTATGGTTTTGGAAAAGGGTATGACGGGGGGTAGGGGGGGGGAAATGTGGCAGATGTTGCAATGTATGGTGTAGGAGGTAGGTTCTGAAAAAGTGAAGAGTTTTTACGAGGATAGTGAGGCTAAGTTAGAGTTTTGGAAAAAAGGGGGAAAATTTTTTCCCCAGTAAAAGTGGCCTTAGACAAGGATGTGTGATGTCACCGTGGTTGTTTAAAAATTTTATAGAGGGGGTTGTAAGAAAAAAGTAAATGCGAGGGTCTGGGGTGGATTAAAAGTAAAGAATCCACACAAAGTGGGGGTTTCACAGTGTCTTTTCCATGACACTGGTTTGGGAGATTCTGAAGAGAAGTTGCAGGATTGGGGGATGAATTTGGGAGGGTTGCAAAAAAAGAAAATTTAAAAAGGGAATTCGGAAAGAGTAAAGGTTGGGATAACAAAAAAAAAAGGTGATGAAAGATTGAAAATCAGATTGGAGGGAGAGAGTATGGGGAGGTGAACGTATTCAGATATTTGGGATGGAGTGTCAGCTTGGGGTTTTAAGATGAGGTGAATCATAGAATTGATGGGGGAAAAAAAAGTGATGGTGCATTAGGGGTCTGTGGAACAAAAAACTTTGCCTTGGGGCAAAAAGGGGAATGTTGAGAAAATTTTTGTTTTCCAACGTCTTATATGGGGGTGAACGTGGGGGAGGGAAAGTTCAGCGAGGAGAAAGGTGGGGCGTGGAGATGTCATGTCTGGGGCAAGTGTGGTGGAATATAATGCAGAAAATTGTTTTTGGAATTTAGGAGGAGGTGGGGGTTTCCCAAAACTTTTTCCCGAGGGCTTGAGGAAGGGTTGTTGAGGTGGTTCGGACATGTAGAGGAAATGGAGCAAAACAGAATGATTAAGGTGTATCATCTGGGGGAAAAAAGCGGGTGGGGGTTCGGCCTGGGGGGTTTTGGAGGGAGGGGGAAAAAGGAGGTTTTTTTTGGCGAGGGGTTTGGGACTTTCAGCGGCAGGGTAGCGTGTTTGATGGAGGAAGGGGAAAAAAAATGGTTTTTAATACTTGACGGCGTTGGGTGTGGAAAGAACATTTATGGGGATTCAGGGAAACGGCAGGGCCGACTTGGTCTGGGTGGGAAGCAGTGCCTGCACTCTAAGGAGGGGTTTTAATTTTGCAGTTTAAAAACTGTAGTGTAAAACCCTTCTGGAAAGACAGTGAGGAGTGAAGAGTAAAAGTTTTTTTTTTTTGGGGGCCCCCCTCCCCTTGGGGGGAAATCGGCCGGTGTGATAATAATAAAAAAAAAAAAAAAACTCTGTGATGATTTTTTTTACTCGTGTGTGTTTTAAGAGTCCCGAGATGGCTGAAGTCTTCTAACGTCTGTTGTGTTCCAGTTTGATTTATTTCCCCCCAAATACCCTTCGGCTTTCATAATAAATTATTGACCCTTTATATTAGTAATAAAATTGTTTTATCGGGTTTGCTCTGAAAAATATAATTTCCCCCAAGAGCATTATATCCCGAAAAAGAATTTGAAATATGTATTAAATATGAGAAATCTCAGTAAAAAAATATTTGCATAAAATTGATAGAGCAAAATTATTGGGGGTGATAGGGGGGGAAAGGGAAATTTAGGGGAATAAATGAGGATATTAATGAAAATCTGCTAATACAGAAAAAAAAGATAACGGGTATTTCACCCCCAAAAATCAATTTTTTTCACATATCCCCCAGGATAAACAAAAGGGTTATTAACTTGAAAAAAAAATTATACTACCTTCTGATTTTACCATGGTTTTGTGGGGTTGGAAATTTGATAAAAAAGGAAAGGAAGTTGGGGTTCTCGGGTAATAAAATTTTGTTGTCTTTACCAAAAAAAAAGAGATTATTTTTAACGAGTCGGGTTTTGAAGGGGGTAACCCCCGACCTGAATCAGGTTTTAAAATTATATGTTAAATAAGCGTTTTGTTGATCCCTTAAATTTTTGGCGATCAGTTGGTATCTCTTTTGGGAGTTTGATATTAAAACTTTAAGATCTAATTATGATCCCCACAATGTACAAACATTAAAAAAAAAGATAATTGATCAAGGGTATTAAGCTCGCTGATAAAAAAGGGAAAGGTTAAATTCATATATGACAAGGGGTTCTATGTTGGACACATTTAAGACCTATAAAACGAGAGTGAATGATCAAGTAGGTTAATATTGAACGAACCGTCAAGTTTGAAAACGAGTTTTTTTCCCCCTTCATGGAATCTTTTCCTGAAACTCTTTGATATTTCGAGGGTAAAAGGGGAGCGGATTAGATGATATCATATTATTAAAGAGAGGGAGGGGCGGGGATTATTGTCATTTCTCGGGGGGAGGCCCAGAAAAAAGCAATACCATTCTTTTTGAATCCTTTGCTGGGGGAGTATTAAATACGGACAAAAATGTGTTGAACGTGTTAATAATGGTATGCTTTTGAAAATTCTGCAAAAATAGAGGTGTAGAATCAAAAGGGTGTCAGACAGAAGTTTTACCCGGGGAAGTGAAAAAATTGGTTTTTGAAACATTAAATTTTTAAAAATAAAAAAAAGGGGGATTTTAAATTTAATTTTATTTTAAAAGTTAACTGTCATATTTTTAGTTTTTCGCTGGTGCTCTATACGTTAACCCCAGGGGGATAACCCCCCCGCCCCACTTATTCTCATTCCATAACTGGGGGTTCCCCAAAATTCCCAGGACACGCTTATTGAATCCCAATAGAGCTAGACCACATGTGAAGTATTACCAGAAAATAAAGGGATCTGTAAATTTCTCGAATTTAAAATACAAATTCAGAAGGTCTTTTTTTAGATTTACGAGTCTGGCCTTTGGGGAAATGAACTAAAATAACAAAGGGATGGGGTGCATGAAAGACGGGATAAGGCATTTTTGTGAACTCATAATCGGACAATATTAAAATCTGTGTGTTTGTTCTCAATAAAAAACTTGTAGAATGAACCTTTTTTATTCATATGCGGGTTATATTAACTGTTAACATTTACCCCCATCAAATTAGAACTTTGGAAAGAATACATTCTTTCGTAATAATGAGACAGCAATAGTATATTACAACAGTGTTTAGATGAATTAAAAAAGCGAAGGTAAATTATCGAATGAAGGAAAACTTTTTTCCCCTTTTGAGCTGGATGGAGTAGTTTTGAGAATATATCTGGATATGGAATGTCGATTGAGACTTGAATTGCATTCCCCCGCATGGGCAATTATGACCCCTTTAAAGCGGAGAAACAATAAAATTAATATTAATTCCTTAAATTATGGTCGATAAAGTTTTTGTATACGAATCATTAATTGCTTGTTTCAAGCATGGGGAAAACCCGGGGGTGTGAATATCTGTTCAAAAAGACATTTTTTTTAAATAATATATTCTGGCTTCTAAAAAAACACTTTGAGGGCAGATAATCCTTTGGACAGTCATACCCGAAAAATATTTTTTATAATGCGATATAAGACAATGAGGGGTTTTAATTTTTTAAAAACCATTATATTTCAACATAAAGATTTGAATCATTTCGGGGGTTACAATTAAATTGAAATGATTCTTAATATTTACTGCAATTCCCTACCCCGGAGTAGGTTAATTACGCTACCCTTTAAATATTGACTGTAAGTTCCCTCCCCCGCAGTAGGTTATATTACCTACCTTTTAAATTTTTGCTGTAAGTCCCACCCACGGAGTAGGTTATATTACGCTACCTTGAAATATTGACTGTAAGTTCCCCCCCCCCGCGAGAGGGTTTTATTACGCACCTTGAAAATTGCGTAAGTTCCCCACCCCCGCGAGTAGGGTTTTATTACGCTTCCTTGAATTTTGACTGTAAGTTTTACCCCCGCAGTAGTTATTTACGCTTTTGAAAAAATTGACTGAAATTCCCCACCCACGCAGTAGGTTTATTTGCCACCTTGAAAATTGACTGTAAGTTTCCCAACACGCAGTAGGGTTTTATTCGTACCCGAAATATTTACGAAGTTTCTACCCCCGCGAGTAGGTTTATTAGCTACCCTTTAAATATTGACGTAAGTTTCTAAACCCAGGTTATATTCGCTACTTGAAAAATTTACTGTAAGTTTCCCCACACACGCGAGTAGGTTATATTACGCTCCTTGAAATTTGCGTAAGTTTCCTACCCACGCAGTAGGGGTTTTATTAGCTACCTTGAAATCTCGGGTTTTGGGGATGATCATCTGTTACAAAAAGGTTTTCTCCAAGGGAGAAATATATTGGGGGTTTACCCAGAAGTGAAAAGGGCAAAAATGTATATCTGTCGGAAGAAGGTAATTTGAGATAGAATGACTTTGGGGAAACCCCAAAGATGAGAAAAGAATTGTTGATTTTGGTGAAAAAATTTCGTTTTAAATATAAAAGAAAAAGACAGTGATAGTGCACACACGGGTATAAATCATGAATTTTTAAAAATAAATATTACCCTTTAACATCATACGGAAAATATGCCTCGTATTTGTGATTTTTGCCCCAAAAAATAAAATGAAATTATTATGGGAAAAAAGTAAGCCCGGGAATTTTCATCATTAAAATATTGAACGAACAAGAGAAAAATATTTGGGCATTGGATTATTAATGTGAAAAAAACACATATTATTATATTTTGATAGTTTTGGGGGTGGATTTAAAACTTTTAAAATAATAGAGAAAATTAATACAAGAGAAATTTATGTCGGTATTAATCAGAGAATTCAAAAAAAACCTTTGGGTTCTTATAGCTATTTTTTTTGTGTTAATTAACAAATTATAACTAAAGAAAAATTTTTTCCAAATTTTTTTAAAGGTTTTGGTAGAAATAAAAATTAAAAAAATGATCATTTATATTTAAATATGCTATGGCATTTCAATATACCTCATGTTAAAAGGGATTTGCTAAAATTCAACCTGGAATTAGAAAAATTGTGTAAAATATTGGAATTATCGACGGGGGTAGACCCCCGGGGTTTTAAGGGGGAGCAAAAGGGAAAACTTTTGGTAAAAAAATTTTTCTGTGCTGGGTCACTGTTTGGATCTACGTAATTCAAAAACAAGAGTCAAGGATGAAACCAATTCAGATCCCCTTAGGGTCTGCGAGGAGGAGGGAAGACAAAATCCCTGTTTTGTTGGTTTTAAACAATCATCCCCTGGGAAAATGGGGAAGTGATTTTTGTTCATTAACCAAATGAATCTTGGTAATATTGAATTTTTTTTTTTTTTTTACACATAAATGTTTTTTAGAAGGAAAGTATTAACCAGTAAAAACTTTTTACTTTAAAGCAAAAAAGGTAGCCTTTTCTTCTAATTGGGGAAATTTTTTTTTTTTGCCAGATGTGAAATAATGCGGTGCGGGACTTATTCATGCAAATAATCCCCAGGAGCAAATGATTTTCGAGTTGATGGGTTTTTTAGGAGCGAGATTACCCCCTCCTACCTCCTATGGAGTGCGTGTGCCCCTCCTACCATGCGTCTTCTCCCCGACTATGTGGAGTTGAAATGTGCCTCCCTACAAGGGGTTAGTTAACGCTTTTTTCCAGGATATTTTAACTCCACCCCCCGCCGGGGGTCGCCCTTCTCCCCAGTTATGGGGGTTCCCCTACTGTAGCATAAAAATATGAAGAAGAGATTAAAGAGAGGAGAATTGCCAGTGTTTTTATTTTGAAATTAGGGGGGGAATGGAAAAATTTTATGACAAATTCCCAACCCAGTTTATGTATTGATGAGGATTCCCCATCTTCCCCATAAATATCCTCAGCTTTCCCCCCCATCATCCCCCCCGAAGTTTTTATATATCAGATGATGAGGAAGAAATGATCCAGAACAAAATGCCAAATTTCTTCAAGAGAAAAAATTTCTCTCGTTGTTTTAGTCAAAGAAATTTTACTTTTTTTAAGAATTTGTATTTTTTTTTTTGTATTCCCCGAAATGTATATGAAATGTAATGGTTGTATAATAAATAAATAATGAAAATATTGTGTATTAGTGTTATCCTGGGTTAAGAGTGAAAATGTTTTCCCTATGTTGTATATGAAATGTGTAGGGGGGAAGTCGACAAGATTCAGCCTGTGTGCGGGGTCATCACGTGACGTCATTGACATAGGGGGAAGTCGACAAGATTCAGCTTGTATGTGTGAGGTCATCACGTGACGTCACTGTCCGCCGAGTAAACACAGGTGGGGTGACGTCACACTTGTTTAGACCTGTAGTAAGAGAAAGTACCATGCCTCATAGGAGGAGTTCATTTGAATGCTTACCCCCAGAGGGGGGAATCCAAAAAAACTTGATCCGAGGAGATGGAGGAGAAAACCTTGATCCAAGGAGATCATAAGAATTTCGAAACCCCATAGGGGGGAATCCAAAATCTTGATCCGAGGAATTGGAGTCTTTGTATTATCGAGAAAAACTTTGATCCAAGGAGATGGAGTCTTTGTATTATCGAGAAAAGCTTGATCCGAGGAATTGGAGTCTTTGATATCGAGAAAAACTTGATCCAAGGAGATGGAGACTGTATTATCGAGAAAAAAAAATTCGAAAAAATTTGGGGTGGGGATGAAAGTGGGAGGGGCAATCCAAAAACTTGATCCAAGGAGATGGAGTCTTTGTATTATCGAGAAAAAAAAAATGGGGACGGGGGTGAATGAAAGTGGGAGGGGGAAACCCTCAAAATTAGATCCGAGGAAGTAGAGTCTTTGTATTATCGAGAGAAAAAATATTGGGGTGAAAGTGGGAATCCATTTTGAATGCTTATACTCAGAGGGGAGAATCCAAAAAAACTTGATCCGAGGAGATGGAGGAGAAATACTTGGACATAGAGGGTAGAAGTGGATGGTGGGGGAAATCTTTGTATTAGTGATATCGAGAAAAACTTGATCCCAGGAGAAGGAGACTTTGATTTCGAGAAAAAAAAAAAAAAAATTTGGGGTGTGGGTGAAAGTGGGGGAAAGAGGGAACCTCAAAAATTTGATCCGAGGAGAGCACAAGAAAATTAAAAAAAATTTTAAAAAAAATTGGAAAAAAATTCGGGGGGGGGGGCCGATCCGGGGCTACGCTGCAGAAGGCGCAGCAAAAAGGCACGGTCAGGTGCGGGGGGGCATGGGTGGGCGTGAGAGCGCGGGTGGGCGTGAGGGCGCGGGCGGGCACGAGGGCACGGGGGAGGGCCGGTGGGTCGGCGTGAGGGCATGGGCGGGTGGGGGGGCGTGGGGGCGCGGGTGGGGGGGTCGTGGGGGCGCGGGGGGCGCGGGTGGGGGTCGTGGGTGGTGGGTTAAGGTCATTAGCATATACAGGAGGGCCCCACTTATATGGCGGGTTAGGTTCCAGGCTACCGCCGTAAAGTGGAAACCGCCGTGAAGTGGAACACCCTTTTTTTTCCACTTACAAATGCATACAAACACTAGATAACAAGTTTACACTAACATATATTATGTTAGCAATAGAACCAGGCATCAAAAAACAATAAAAAAGTACAATAAAACATAGTGCACTCATTACTTACCTTAAAATATTTATAGTCTTAATCTAGGGTGAGACAAGTAGTATTTATTGTAAGAAATCAAGTGTGGTATGTATGGTAGTCAGCCAGGCTACCATACCAGGCCACCCCACCCACACATACTATTCTATGATATTTAAGCATCCCAGAGCGATAAAATGTATATACAATTCACTCATTACTTACCTTAAATATAGGGTGAGATGAGTAGTATTTATTGTAAAAAAATCAGTGTGGTATGTATGATAGTCAGCCAGGCTACCATACCAGAGAGAAAGAATGAGTGCATGAGAGAGGACAGGCGCAGAGTTATGTAAACAAACCAGGCAAAGGTAAGTTTTGTAAACAGTGTACACGTCTGGTTTGTGTACAAGTTACATTGTGTACAGGTTGTCTCTACATTGATACGGTAGAATAAATAAAGAAGAACACTCCCATTCTCATGTAACATCATTTTGAGAAGAAATGATGCTCTGAGTGAAGCACAGGGCTCAACATGGCCGACGCGGCAGGTTGTGCAGCGGGCTAGCTGCGGGATTTTCAAGGATAGCTCCTGGTCAAAGAGGCTGACCAGGTCCCTACTTAACAGAACTCAGTGTGAATGCTTTGAGAGGATACCAGAGCAGCGAACGGACATCCCAGTGCATCGTTTCAGCGTAAATAGTTGAAGTATTGTGCAGTTTTAGATGGTTTGGTGTTGTTGAGTCAGGACCAGTCAGCGCCTCCCCCCCCTCTCCGCTGGGGGGGACGGGGAGGGCGTGTGTAGTAAACAGTGACCCTCTCATAACGCCTCACCCCTGCCCGTCTCCCTCGCCTCACCCACCCAACTCCCAGCGCCACCCCATCTGTAGTGGGTACTTCTCCCCTAACCCACGATGTCAGCGATGGCACTGCAGGGCTCACAGGAACTTCCACTACAGGGACAGCATCGTGGAGTTCGACCGCGAGGCAGCTGTCAGGTGTGCCACAGGCAGTGTGTACTCAGTTCCCTCAAGCTTCAACATCCATGCACACGAGGGCCTGGGATCTTCAGTCAACTTGGCGTCCACCAGGACGTTGCCATGTCCCTAGGGGAGCTCTCCATCGGGCTGCTAACGGAGTCACGGGTTTTCTTGGACCTCTTGGGGAGGGTCGATGGTGCTCCTGCATGCAGCAGATCCTGGGGCAACTTGCTGCTGTTTGCAATGGCTGTCTGCCGAGGAGAGACAGGCACCTGGGCAACATCTGTTGTTGTGGCAATGAGTGAATTCCCTGCTATGTTTGTTAACTGCTCATTACTCTGTAACTTGCTATGATTGTAATCATGTGATAACGTGTTTATCATTCATTACCTTTGAAACTTGTCATGATTTTGACCAGCTCTACTGGAGCTCATTACCTTTGTAAATTCTCATGATTAATGTGTTTATGATTCATTACCTTTGCAATTATTCATGAGTGTGACCAGCTCTACCTGGAGCTCATTACCTTTGTAACTTGGTCATGATTGTGACCAGATCTAGTTCATTACCTTTGTAACTTGCTCAGCTATCAAAACTTAGGAGTCCAGTCCCTGGACCAATTATGTACCTCTGTAATCTTTTGACTACTGCCCACAGGATGGGTATGGAGTGCATAATAAACATATTAAACTAAACTAACTCTGAGTGAAGGCAATGGAAGTAAGTCACTCTGACTTTTTTGGGTTATCCTAGGTTCTCTACACATATGTTATGTATTTATGTTATGTATCGTGTTTATTATATAATTTTGAAAAAAAATATCACGGATGGATTAATGAAAATGTGTATATTAACGTAATATACAACATTTAATGATACACCAAGCTCAGACAGCGTAAACAAACAAACTGAACAGGTTGTGGACGATCACTCGGTCAGGCGAAATAGACGGTATTAATACGTGTCCAGTTTTAGTTCATTCATGTACATTTGTAAGAGTTTGTGAAACTTTTACCTTATAATATTTTTATTATTATTATAATAATTAAATCACGAAACAAATACTCTTACACTGTGTACAAGTTAGTACAGAATTATAGCTATAAGTGAAGGCATACGAAAGGAATATTTTTCTACAGTTATCCCTAGTAACAGGTGATGGACTAGAGAAAACGTAATTCTTCCGACACTTCTACAAACCGTTTGGTAAACATCTCATATATATTTGTATAAATTTTTATACTGTGGGTGCATGTATCATGTTTGTGTGTTACATAATGTGTTTCTTATATATTTGAAAAAAATATCATAGATTGATTAAGGGAAATGTCATATTAACGTAATAAGCGACATTAAGCGCCCAAGAGATTATTGTTTTTTATTATTATTATTTTTTATT
>NC_069465.1:27671452-27694766 GCF_026875155.1 Cherax quadricarinatus | reverse complement strand
GCACGGGTTGTTTTTCTTGCCCCGCATAGTAACACATAAACCTGTGTTTCTACAACCGGTCATCGTTACATAGATGGTAAGGCCTTGTTAAAAAAACATTTTAAGGGTGTAAGAACCTTCCGGCATTCCTTCATGGGGACCATCCCTCCATACCCCCATGGTTGCAAAATGCACGTCTCATAACTGCGAAAAAACTCCTGTAGTCCATACGCCGTACCCTCGAAGGGTACATTCCGTACCTTCACCCATGTGAAGTACTTAGAAACATCATGTAACACAACATCCATCGCTGAATTCACACTCATGCGTTGTTCCTGGTACTGCTCGACAATCTTGTGTAGAAGCCGGCTCTCAGAAATTTCACGAAGATTCTTGTCAAACCATTAAGAGCGACGCCATATAATTCCTCGTTGGGGATACCATATGTGCCCTGATGATGTTAGGGAGAAGTACGTTCATCGTATCTCCACTTAACGACCACGAACAGCTCTAATGCAGATAGTATTTACTCTCCGTACTGTATGTTCAGCCATTTTGATATCCCAAAATGAGCAGCGCACGTCCACACTACTCAATGGTTGTTGATGTACTGTGGTAGCTCGCCTGAAAAACAGCAGAGGGGTGCTGGGCACAACCGCACTCCATCGTAGTCAGGAAGCGAATGAGGTCGAATTAGAGTTACAAAAAAAAAAAAAAAAAAAAAAAGATGATATAAGTGGGTTGTGATGAAATTAGTTTAAAAAACGATATTCAAAGGTGTTTTGAAGGTGTTCAAGGGTGTTTATGTGAGTATTCAAATGATTATGAAAGTGTTTTGGGGATGTTCAAAGTAAAGTGTTTGAGTTAGTTTTTTTGTGACTTTTTTCTGATGTATTGTGTCCCCTTAATAACTTTAATGAACTAAAAGGGTAAAAAAAACGAGAAAATGCCTAGTCTGGAGAATGAGGGATGAGTTGTAATTTAATGGGGATGTTCAAAGTAAAGTGTTTGAGTTAGTTTTTGTGACTTTTTTTTCTGATGTATTGTGTCCCCTTAATAACTTTAATGAACTAAAAGGGTAAAAACGAGAAAAAATTGGGGAGTTATGAGTGAAAATTGTGAGGTGTTGGTTGTGGGTTGTGGGTGTTGTGGGTTGTGGGTGTTGTGCCTTTTCTGATGAAATTAGTTGAAACGAGAAAAAATTGTGGGTGAAGTGGGTTGTGGGTGTTGTGGGTGTTGTGGGTTGTGGGTGTTGTTGTCGAACTAGAGATACCGAAAAAGATGTTATAAGTGGGTTGTTGTTGGGACTTTTTCTGATGAAATTAGTTAAAACGAGAAAAAATTGTGGAGTGTGGGTGATGTGGGTGATGTGGGTGATATGGGTTGTTGTGACTTTCTGATGAAATTAGATAAAACGAGAAAAATTGTGGGTTGTGGGTGTTGGGGGCGTTGTGGGGTGTGGGGTGAAGTGGGGTTGTGGGTGTTGTGGGATGTGGGTGTTGTGGGTGTTGTTGTCGAACTAGAGTTGCCCGAAAAGATGATATAAGTGGTTGTTTTTGTGACTTTTTCTGATGAAATTAGTTAAAACGAGAAAAAAAATTGTGGGTTGTTGGTGATGTGGGTTGTGGTGATGTGGGATGTGGGTGTTGTGGTTGTGGGGTGTTGATCATAGTTTATGGTGATTTTGGTGGTGTTTAGAGTGTATTCAGCTGTGTTTTAGTAGTATTCAGTGGTGTAAATTTTGGGGGTACTCAAATGGTGTTTTGAGGTTATTCAAAGGTGTAATTATAAGTTGTGGGTTGTTGTTGTTGTGACTTTCTGATGAAATTAGCTAAAACGAGAAAAAATTGTGGGTGATGTGGGTGGGGTTGTGTGTGTGTTGCGACTTTCTGATGAAATTAGATAAAACGAGAAAATTGTGGGTGATGTGGGTTGTGTGTGTTGTGGGGTGTGGGTGATGTGGGTTGTGGGTGTTGTGGGATGTGGGTGTTGTTGTCGAACTAGAGATCCCGAAAAGACGTTATAAGTGGGTTGTTGATGTGACTTTTTCTGATGAAATTAGTTAAAACGAGAAAAAAATGTGTGGTGTGGGTGATGTGACTTTCTGATGAAATTAGCTAAAACGAGAAAAAAAATTGTGGGTTGTGGATGTTGTTGTTGTGACTTTCTGATGTACTGTGCCCCCTTATTAACTTTAATGAACTAAAAGGGTTAAAACGAGAAAAAAATTGTGGGTTGTGGGTGTTTTGTGGTGTTGTGGGGTGTGTGTGCGTGTGTGTTAGGTGTCATAGAGTTTTTTTTTTTTGTGAAAATCTTGGTTACAGTGATGACATTAGTTAAAACGAGTAAAATTTGTTGGTAATTGATGAGGGTAGTGTAGTCGAATTAGAGTTACCGAAAAAAAGATGATAAAAAGTGGGTTGTGATGAAATTAGTTTAAAAACGATATTCAAAGGGTTTTTGAAGGTGTTCAAGGGTGTTTATGTGTGTATTCAAATGTTTATGAGAGTGTTTCGGTGTTGATTGAAAATGTTCAAAGGTGTTTTGAGGTTATTCAAAGGTTTTTTTGATTTGGGGTTAAAATGATTATAAAGAGTGTTTTGAAGGTGTTAAAAAGGTGTTTTGAAGGTTTTTAAAGAGTGTTTTTGAAGGTTTTTCAAGGTTTTTTGAAGGTGTTGAAGGGTGTTTTGTTTTAAATTTTCAGGGGTTTTTTTAGTAGTATTCAGGTGAAATTTGGGATACCCCAAATTTTTTTGGGAAAAATGTTCAAAGGTTTTTAAAAAGGGTGTTTTGAGTGGGGTTAAAAAAATGTTGTTTTTTTGAAGGGATAAAAGGGTTTTTGAAGGGGTTCAAGGGTTTTTTTTGGAAGGTGTTAAAAATTTTTTTTCAGTTATTAAAAGGGTTTTTTTTAAAGTGTGTTCAAATGATTAAGAGTGTTTTGAAGATTTTAAAAAGGGGTTTTTTTGAAGGTTTTTTCAAGAGTTTTTTTGGAAGGTGTTAAAGGGGGTGTTTAAAAGGTTTTAAAGGGTTTTTTTGATTTAATTCGGGGCGGTGTATTTTTTAGAAATTCAGTGGTGAAATTGGGGTACTCAAATAGTTTTTTGGGAAAATGTTCAAAGGGTTAAAAAGGGTTTTTTGAGTTTTTTCCCCAAAAATGTTTTTTTTTTGAAGGTGATAAAGGGCGTTTTGAAGGTGTTCAAGGGTGTTTTGAAGGTTTTCAAGGGTTTTTTTGAAGGGGTTCAAAGGTGTTTTGGGGTTTTTTTAAAAAGGTTTTTTTGAGTGTTTTTCAAATGTTTATGAGAGTTTTTGAAGGTGTTAAAAGGGGTGTTTTGAAGGTGTTAAAAGGGTTTTTTAAAAAGGGGTTGAAGGGTTTTTTGATTGAATTCAGCGGTTTTTTAAAAGTTTTTCGGGTGGAAATTTGGGGGAGTATTTCCAAAATTGTTTTTTTTGGAAGTGTTTCGGGGTTAAATAAAATGTTAAAAGGGTTTTTTTGAAGGTGTTAAAGAGTGTTTTTAAAGGGTTTTTCAAGGGTGTTTATGTGAGTATTAAAATGATTTTGAGAGTTTTTTTGGTGATTTTTCCAAAGAAAAAAGTTTTTGATTTAGTTTTTGTGATTTTTTTCCTAAATGTACTTTTCCCCCTTAAATTTTTTGGGGTTTATTTTGATTTATTTTTTTTGTGAAATGTGTGTTGTATTTTGTAAAAAAAATTTGGGGGTTTAAAACCGAAAAAATTTGTTTTTCTAAAGATGAAAATGTTTTCCCTATGATGTGGGTTACTATTTTTCCCCTTATTAATTTTAATAAAACAAAAAGGGGTTCGAAAAGATTCACCCTGTTTTCTGGGTCAACACGTGAGGGTCCTGCATAGGGTCGACATGTTTCACCGTGGGGCGTGACGTCCACTGACATGGGGGGGGGCCAAACCTGATTCAACCTTTTTCGCGTGACTTCACAAAAAAACCCCTTTTAACTTAAATGAACTAAAAGGGTCGACAAGATTCAGCTTGTGTGGGGCTTGGCCCTTTTTTTATTTTTTCCATTTAAAAACTTAATGAGGGGGAAATACTGACCCCGAGAAAAACCCCCCTTCTTAGGCATTTAAAACTTGTTTAAAACCCAGAAAGCATCCCCCCAAAGGGAGGAGTCTTTTTTGAATGTTTAAAACCCAGGGGGGGGATTCCAAAAAACCTTGATCCAGGAAATGGAAAAAGGGGGGTTGGGGGGGGGGGGTGGATGGGGGGAGGGGAAACCCAAAAAAACCTTGACCCCAAAATTGGAAAAAATTCCCAAAACCCAGGGCCCAAAGGAAAGGGAAAATTTTTTGAAAACCCCATTGGGGGGAATCCGAAAACTTGATCCAGGAATTGGAAAATTTTCAAAAACCCAAAGGGGGGGGAATCCAAAAATTTGGGTAAATATTGAGTTTTTTTGGGGGTTTGGGGGAGGGACAACCCAAAAAAAAAAACCTTACCCCGGGGGGGGAAACCCAAAAAAAACCTTGATCCAGGGGGTCAAAAAATTTTGGGAAACCCCCCATAGGGGGGAATCCAAAAAATTTGTTTTCGAGGAAAAGGAAATTTTGGTTTTAATCGAGAAAAAATTGATTCCGGGGGAATTGGAAAATTTTCAAAACCCCATAGGGGGAATCCAAAAATTTTTATTATCAAGAAATTTGGGGTGGGGGTGGAATTGGGGGGGGATCCGGGGAAATTTGGAAAATTTTTCAAAAACCCTAGGGGGAACCCCAAAAATTTGGGGTTTTTTTTTTAGTTTTTTTTGGGGGGTTGGGGGGTGGGGGGGCCCAACCCAAAAAAAAAAACCTTGACCCAAGGGGGGGAAACCAAAAAATTTGATCCGGGGAGATCATAAAAATTTTTCGAAAACCCCGGGGGGGGAATCCAAAAAATTTGATTCGGGAGAGGGGCCCTTGTAAAATCGAAAAATTTTGATCCGAGGAATTGGAGAATTACAAAACCCCACAGGGGGAACCCCAAAAATTTTGTAAAAACCGGGGAAATTTTTTGGGGGTGGGGGGGGAAGTGGGGGGGGGGATCCGAGGAAGTGGAGATTTTTAAAATTGAAAAAATTTTTGGGGGTTTGGGGGTTAAAGGGGGGGGGGGGAAACCCCTTAAAAAAAATTTGATTCGGGGAAAAGGGGAGAGCACAAAAAAATAAAATTTAAAAAAAAAAAATTGGGAAACCCCATGGGGGAAAACCCCCAAAAAACCCTTTTAATCCGAAAATTCTTTAAAAAAAAAATTTTCGAGCGCGGGGCGACCCGGACGACGCTGCAGAAGGGCGGGGGGGGGGTCGCAAAGGGGCGCGGGCGGGCGCGGGGGGCGGGCGCGCGGCCCCAAAGGGCGGGGTCCCCGAAGGGGGGGTTTTTTGGGGGGGGGGGGGGGTTTTGGGTTGGGGGGTAAAGGGGTGAGGTACTCGGGGGCGGGGTAAAGGTTAAAACCCGGGGAAGAAAACACCAGGGGGAAAAGGAGACCCCCCCACCGCTGGTCCTAGCCCCGGAAGGGACCCCCCTGAAGAAGGCCAAAACCCGGGAAGGGACCCCCGGGTTAAAGGGCCCCTTTAAACCGGAAGGGACCCCCCCGTGAAAATTTCACTACAATATAAATATATATTAATAAAAAAATATAATTATAAGAAAGTCGTTTTTTTCCACTGACGCACCCTTCCTTTTTTTGGGGCCCCTTCCACTGAGGCGCCCCCTTTTCCGGGGTCTAGGACCACAGTTTGGAGGTCCCCCTTTCACACCTGGGTGTTATTTCCGGTTTTGACCATGACCTCGCCCTCGAACTACCCCCCCTTAAACCCCCCAACCAATACCCCCCACGCCCCCCCCCTTCCCGGCCCCCGGGGGGGCGTCGCGCCGCGCCCCCGCGCGCCCCCGCCCCCCGCCCCCTTTTCCAAACCCCCCCGGCGCCCCCCCCACCGCGGCCCGCCCGCCCTTTGCGCCCCCTGCCTGCCCCTTTCCCGCGCGCCTTCTGCAGCGTCGCCCAAACGCCCCCCGCCCTCGTTTTTTTTTCCCGTTTTTTTTTTCGAATTTTTTTTTGAATTTCTTTTTCCCTTGTGCCTCCATCTCCTCGGATCAATTTTTTAAAGGGTTCCCCCCCTCTCACTTTCACCCCCCAACCCAAAATTTCTCAAAATAAAAGGGTCCAACCCTCAGATAAAATTTTTTTAATTTTCCCCCTCCCACTTCACCCCCCCAAACCCAAAAATTTTCTCGATAATACAAGTTTTGGTTTCCCCCCCCTAGGGGGGTTTTAAATTTTTTTATGATCACCTTGGATCAAATTTTTGGTTTAACCCCTCCCCCTTTCACCCACCCCCCCCCCCCCCTAATTTTTTCCCCTTCGCAATCCCCAAACTCCATCCCCCTGGGACAAATTTTTTGGACCCCCCCTAGGGGTTTTTTCGAAATTTTTTCCATCTCCGGGATAAAGGTTTTTTTTTTGGTTTTGTCCCCCTTTCCCACCCCCAATCCCCAAAAAAATTTCCTCAATATTTACCAATTTTTTTGGGATCCCCCCTAGGGGGGTTTCAAAATTCTCAATTCCTCGGTCAATTTTTTTCTCGAAATCATAGTCCCCAAACCCCCTTGGGGAAATAAATTTTTTTTGGATTACCCCTCTCACTTTCACTCCCCCCCCAAAAATTTTCTCATAATACCAAGCCCTCCATCCCCTTTGGATCAAGGCTTTTTTGTTTCCCCCCCCCTCGGGGGGGGTAAAGAAATTCCCAAAAGAACCCCTCCTATGGAGGCGGTTTCTCCTTTTACTACGGGTCTAAACGAGTGGTGACGTCAAAAACCTTTCAAAAAATTTAAAAAACAAAAAAGGACCACGCGCACACAGGTTGAATATTGTCTCCCTTTTTTTAGTTAATAAGGACCATAGTAGTGACTCACGCGCACAAAAAGGCTGAATTTTGCCCCACCCCCTTTTATTTTAAATTAAATTAAAATAAGGAAAACTTCCCTTTCCTTTCAATGACCAAAACACACAGGAAATCATAAACGCCCTTTTAGTTAACAAGTTAAAAAGGGAAAAATATATACCCCCTTACATAAAGGGGAAAAAAAAATTTCATCATCAAAAGACAAAATTTGGGTTTAACACTAATAAAAAATTTTTTTTTTTTCTTATTTTTTAAAACAAGAAATTTAACATCACTCTATTCGGCTACTTTAAAGATGGAGAAATCAGGGTGCCATAAGCCAAGGTTTCCTTTAAAATTCAAATAAATATCTTTTATCATCAAAGGCTGAAAAACCCTCTTATAAAATTCTTACCTTTACTTTTTTTCCCCCCCCTTTTAACTTATTTTAAAAGACTTAAAAACTTGAATAATTCTCTACCCTTTTTGATAAAACTTTCTTATACCCTTTCATGTGTTAAAAAGGCATAAATTGCGAAGGAATACCCGGGGCTCGGGCTGACAGTTTTTTGATTTTCCAGCAATCCTTGCCCAGAATCCCTTTTAGCTTTCGGGGCTATCAACTCGTTTAAATATGGTTACACACATTTCAGATTTCAATAACCCCAGCCCCCCTTTTTCTACAAATCCTTTCTTTAAAAAGGAACCAGGATTTAAAATTTGGGAAAAATTTCCCAAATATCCTAAAAAGGGTTTCATTTTTTAAACCCGGGTTTGTCCCAAATCTTTACTTTTCAAGCTAAAAATTTCCCACCCATTATCTATAAAAGAAGTTTTAAAATCATCACCATAAGGGGTTTTTTTTAATATAGGATCAGTATCGGTAAAAAGAAGTCTTACATCTTCACCATAATGCTTTTTTTAAAACTTTATACCAAAAATGATACAATTTTTCTTTTAAAGCAAACCCCAAAAATTTTGAAAACCGAGATAAAGTGGTTGCTTTAACTTTTTAAAATACTTTTTTTTTAAGTGCCCAAAACACTCTATCTTGATTTTAAAAATGTGGAAAAATTTTTTTAAAAAGGATCTTTTCCCCCGCTCTAATAAATGCTTTCTTTATTAAAGATATATCTATAAATTTTCAGCATACTTTGTAAATTTTTCAGCCAATTTATTTCCCCCCTAAAGGGGGGTTTTTTAGTTTAAATTTTAAGGGTTTTTTGACTTGATTAAAGGGCAAACCCTTTTAGCTTTCCCCCTGTGCAATATTAGTTTTATTTGAAAGGTTCCAAAAAAATTTTTTTTTGAAATTCAAATATGGGAAAAGAACCTTTTCCCCCCAAAACCCAAGGGTTTCCCTAAAACAGTAACAAATTTTAGAAATGATCAAATAAATTTTTTTGAGGGTAAATGACTGGCCCCCTAATTTCCCCTTTTGATTTGGGGATCTTTTTACCTTCATTTTTTAATAAGATTCCCCAAAAAGGAATAACATCTCTTCGAAATATTCATAAGGAAAAATATTTAAAAGGAAAAATTCATCAGGGGTTAGCTACCCCCGGGGGATATGTGCTTGGTTCACATTCCCAACCAATCCCCTTTTTTTCCTTCACAGGAAACATTACTTAAAACCCCCCATCGAGGAAAAAATTCCCTTTTCCCTCATTGGATTTTAAATTTTTGATACCATTCTGTGGAAGAGCTTTAAAACCATCGCACTAGCAACAAAAAAATTAAAAAACTAGATATAGAAATTTATGCCCATTTTCCCCTCTCAACAAACAAAATTTGGGTTAATTAGGGGATTATCTCTTTAAAAATACTGATTAATTTTCGCCCGGGAAACCCACCCCTGAAAATTCCCTTTAAAACCAGACATAAAATTCCTTTTTAAATATCCCTATCCAAAACTTTCATTAAAATTTTTTAATAGGAAGCTCGCAACTGAATGATGGTAAACTTATAAAAAAAAACCAAAAGTCTAACTTAAAAAATATCTTTTTGTGTTTTTTAAACCCCCTCCATGAAGACCGGCTAACAAACCAACATTGTCTTTTGGAAAATAACCCTCAAGTAATCCCTAAAGTCCCTTTCATTTACCCAACCAAAAACCTTTTAAAGCATTTCAAAATCTTTTTGGCGATGCGCTATTTTTTCAAAAAAAATTAAAAAAAAGAACTTTAAAATCGGGAATTTTTTTTTCATCGAGCCCCTTTAAAAATATCAAATAATCCCCAAAAAAAAAAACTTGTTTTTCCTTTTTCATAATAAAAAGGGAAGACATCTCGAGGCACATCTTTTAGAAAAAGTCCCCTTAAATTTCAGGGATTTACCCCTTTGATATGTTTTTCTCAAACGTTAAAGAGATCCATTCAATAAAGACAGTGAATCCTGAAACCTAAAACCTTTCCCAAACTCTACTTTCCCAAAAATTTGAAACCTTTTTCAATGAATACAAAAGTTAAAATTAATTTCAAAATTTTTCCTTTAAAATTTAAATTTCCCAAATCATACGACCCTGTTATGACAAAAAAACAATAAATTTCCCCTCCCCCTTTCTTTTCAAATGCATAATTTCAACGTTCAAAAATAGGCTTTCCAAAAAATAATTATTGAAAATTTTAAATTTTGGTCAAGGTTTTTATGTTTGTCCCTTTTGGGGTTTTTGAAGGGGTTAAACCCCATAATTCACAAGTGTTCCTTTAGAATCATGCTCTCTTTTCCCCTCTGACCCTATGGATTTTTATGATACTGGCTTCTAAACTTTAATTTTTGCCCCTTCAAACCCCTAACAATTTTTAAAAAGAAATGATTAACAGCATCCCTCCCCCTTTTAACTCTTTAAACACACTATTCCCTTTGCGATCAAAATAAAAATAACAATGGCCTTTAAAGACGAACCAATTTTTCCTGCTGGGAGAGTGGGGTCAAAAGCAAAATTCCCCAAATCAAATCCCCCGATATATTCGCTGGAATGTGTAAAGACTAAAAATTTTTAAAAATGTACTGTTGATCCATGCCGGGAGGAATACGGGAAACTGAAATTTTTTTAAAAGCTAGACAGCCTTTTTTAAAATCACAACCTTCATTTTTTCGTTTTAACAAACCCCCAAAATCTTTTTATTAAAACCAAAAGTCTTTCATTAAAAACAATTTAAAGCCACAAGAATCCTTTTATTTTTTTAATTTCCCCCTTTCGACACAAAACCCAAAAAAAAAACCCCCCTTTATCCTTTTAAAATTTATAAACCCTAAAAGAAAACTTTTTAAAATTTTCCCTTTTCTAAAATACCTAACCTTAAAAAAAGCGTAATTGGGGGAAAACATCTAAAGGGAAAATTTTGCAAGATTAAGACAACCTCTCTAGAATTTAAATGCTCTGCGAATATCACCCCATGAAAGTTCTTTTTATTAAAAATTTAAAAGGCGGCAAAAGCACGCAGTACACATAACCCATCATTTAAACCCCTGGATTAAAAACATATTTGGTTTCCCCCGCAGTTTCCGGATATGCCCAAATATGATCCCAAATTCCACTCAGAATTCTACTTTAAAAATATTCGATACTTAAAGATTCCCATTTTGATCTATGATTTCCCGCCCCGTCCTTCCCCATCTTGAAAATCTGACTCGTACTTTCTAAAAATTGTTTCCCCCCCATCGAACAAATACTTTAGAAAATTTCCCCCTTCACTTTCTAACTCCAAAAAAGCTAAAAATTTTTTCACAAATTGTCCATTTTGATCATCACCCATAAAGTTTTGACGTAATGTCCTTAAACTATAACTGGGTGGAATTTTGAGCGACATTGCTAAGGCGATCCCATCAAACATATCCGCCTGTTCTATAAAATAAACCCCATAAACATGTAAATAATTCCCTTTAAAATTTTCCCGTTAAAAGGAAGGGAAAACAAAATTTCCTCACTGGGATGTCTACCCCCTAAAATTTTGGATAAATTTAAAAACTTCTGGGGTCCCCCAAACTTCAAATATTATGCCCTGTCAGACACGCCCTTTCGGGAAATTGAAATCTCAACAACAATTTAAAGGGGACAGGAAAATACCCGCACCTCCGCATTGGATTTTCCAACACTAGCACTTTTCCCCACCAACTGTGCGACAACATATCAGGTGTATTTCCTGCAGAGGAAAAAAAAAATTTTATCCAAAACATAATCCCAAAAAAATTAAGATTTTAAAAGAAAGGAAAAAAAATCTTTCTCTTGACTAGCACAATTTCACCAAAAAAAAGATCACAAATTTGGGGACATACCTGTTTTTTTATAGCCTTCTTTCCCAAAAAACATCAAAACGTGGGCCCCCTCAATTTTCCAATTGCAACAACCTTTCCAAATTTGTTTGTACACCCCCCTTTTTTCGATTACCAAAGAACGCCCCTTCTAATAGTAATCTACTCTTCACCAATCTTCCAAATTTCGAATATATGTTATCCCCCGTTTTAAAAATTTCACTTTTTTAACACACAAACCCCCCTAAAAAATTTTAAAATCGTATCTTTAACAAAAATTTAAACCCCAAAATTTTACTCTTATGCTTCAACAAAAAAAAAAAAAAGTAAAAACAAGAATTTTTTAAGTAAAAACTTACCTTTCTCCATGAAGTGCGGGTTTGGGAAAAAAGAAAGGGCCTTTTAACTTAATGAGAGAATAAAAGGAGGGAAAATTTTTGGCAGTCAGGGTTGACGGATGGAAACACAATCCTCGCTCTGAGAGACTCATTGAGCTTATTTTAAAATTAACCCCAAAAGTAATTCTCGGGTTTTTGAAAACCCTCCCCCCCTCCGACGCCACCAAGTAATGCGGTTCAAACCCCCAAGGGAAAAAATCACACCTCTTTTCTCCTTACCCAACACCTCGTCAACTCGGGTCCGTAGACGGCATGTAATGCCCTTTCCCCAACCCAAGGTAGAAAAAAAACACACCTGGGACAAATCAGGGCAGACAGACGGGGATGGGAATGCGAATTTTACACCCATGGTAAAATATTTACGCGATTTTCCCAATAGAAACCACTTTCCCGCTCTTTAAGACTCATTAAGCTTTTAAGGGCCCCCCTTTCCCCCCCACCCACGGTAAAAGGGGTTTTTCCCCCCCCAAGGTAGAAAATCACAACCCCCCGGCCCAAAACAGGGCCCAAAAAGACCCGGGATGTAAAAGCGATTTACAACCCCAAGGGAAACAAACATCTGCGGGAACCAGTCAAATCACCGCCACCCAAAGTAACTAATTTTTGATGAGGCAGGGCCCCCCCCCACAAAACTGCGTCCCCCTTTTTGAACTAAAAGTAATTAAAAAACTTTAAAACCCATTAAAAACTTTCAGTGTACAAGCACCTCTCTATGGTAAACACCCTTTTTTTTTTCTTCAAATTAGAGAAAGGGAACCCCTTTTTATCATTTTTAAAAAAAATAAGGGGGAAAATTTTTGAACTTGACAACAAACCCATCGCTGACGTTGTATATTTTCGTTACCAACCAAAATTAAACATTGCCCCGGTTTTTCCCAATAGGGGGCAAATCTTAATTTTAAAATCAAAATTAATAAGGGTTTTACCACGGAAATTTTCATAAAATTTAATATTGCGGGGTTTACATCACACCCCTTAAAAAAAATTCAGAATAACCCATAAATTTAAAAAAATTTAAATAAAAAAATTATCACCCAAATTCATTTCCCACCTGATGAAAAAACAATAATTATTGTTTAGAACAAAATTTTTAAAAACAGGGAACAGGGAAATTTAAAAACTCGAATGTTTTACTAAAGGTAAAACCCCATAATATAAGCATTATTCTATTTCCAAAATTTAAAAATTTTATGGAGGACGATAAATCGTAAACCCCCGGGTTTAAACCCACGCAAATTTTTTTTTATTTAAAATGAAAGGGGTCTTGGACAAGTAGAGAAATTTTGGGGGGAAAAGGGGTTTGGAAAAAAAAAAATTTGGAAAAAAAAAAATTTTTAAAAAACAGCTATAAAACATCACCCCCTTTTGGGTTTTTTTTCATAGACCCTTTCATTAAATTTCACCCCGAAGCAAATTCCCGTTTTGAACCAAAGTTTTAAAGGCAGGATTCCTAAAAAAAAAAATAACCAATGGGGCGAGCCCAAAAATTTTTTGAAAAGGTTTATAGGAAAATCCTGGGTCTGCTGGGGCATTTTTCTGGTGTAAACATTTTTTTAAACAGCTGTAAAAAAGATCACCCCTCCCCTTTAAACCTTTTAAAGAGGCAGAAATTTCTTAAATTCAGAAAGATCATATACTTTACATGTTTTTTAAAAACCCCCGAATTTCCTCGTAGGAAAATAAAAGCTCCTAAACCCAAGAGTGATATTTAAACCCGTGATTTGGGTAAAGTCTAAATTATCCAAAATTTAATTTTGGATATAAATACAATTTTCGTGTGTAACGAGTTTTTTTCAAAATATTTTTCAAGCATACTCATGAAAAAGAAAGACGGACGGGGCACTTTTCAACTTACAAAACAAATGGGGAAAGAAAAGGCAAGAATTTATCGAGATTATTTACAGATAAAGGGAGGGATTTTTTAAAAAAACAGGTACAGAATTATCTCCCCAGTAAGCATATAAAAGTTATATCATGTATTTTCGAAAGAAACAAAAGCTTCCATTGCAGAGAGAGTCTTGCAAACGATGAAACGTAAATTATACAAGTATATGACAAGTGCCAATACATTTAATTATTCAAAAGTGTTAAATGGATTGGTAGATGCGTATAATTCAACTCCACACTCGGGGATTGGCGGTAAAACCCCATTGCAAGTCCATGGTATTACGACATTGAATGATATAAGGAATCAGTTTCGCATAAATTATAAAAATGGAAGATCCAATAAGAAACGAATCAGTAAGAAATTGGCTGTTGGAGACACAACAAGAGTGACTCTTAGCAGATCATCCGCGTTTAACCGAGGGTTTCACACACAAAATACAGAGGAAATATTTAATATATATAGAATTAATAATTCTCAACCTATAACAACATATCATTTGAAAGATTTGAAAGGTGAAAAGATTAAAGGAACATTTTATCGCGAAGAATTGACCCCAGTCATACCACCTCCAGAATATATTATCCACAGAGTATTGAAACGAAAAAAAAAATGGTGGAATTACGCATTATTTGGTATCTTATAAAGGTTATGATTCCACTTTTAATTCGTGGGTAAAAGAAGATTTGTTGAAGGTACAATGAAAAAATTATTATTAGAAAAATTTAAAGAATTAATTACATTACTTAATAGTCTCCCACTCAATCAACGGAAGAGTTTATTACAACAGTTTAAGAAAACACACGTAAGTTGTATCAGTGAGATTTTCAAGAATTTGATCAAGAATAAAATACCATTAGACCCTAAAATATTTAAAAAGTACAAGAACGAGATTAAATCATTAGCTTGTAAGAAAATTGGTTTTCAGCGTAAAAAGAAATATTTGCCGAGTATCAGAGGTGGAAATCTTCTTAGTATTATATTACCTCTAGCAGTAGATATTATTTCAAGATTGTTTAATAAATCATGAAAGAATTTTATCTTGTACCAACTTCAGTTATGAATCGCAAACCTCTCGAGTTAGTAAAATTGGGAGGTGATGAGAATTTAGAAGGAGGTGGTGGTGCATGCTTGAAGCGTGGTGTTAAACGCAAGTTTAAGCTCAGTCCCGTCAGGAAAGTCAACCCACCTGCTCTCACCTCGGTGAAACCTCAGAAAACCCCAGATTTGTCAAGATTCATGCACATGAGAGTGAGTGCGAGAAATATAGAATATGTGAAATCAATGTTGGTATTATTGGTGAGTTGGGATGAGAATGGTGACCTTCTTACCCCCATTACTGGACGTAATATTATTGAAATATTAAATGTTTTATCAGAAAACAATGTGAAATCAACGAGAAGAATCGATTCTGATTACTTATCAGAAATAAAGCATTTATTAAATATATCAGGTATACATTTTGATTTTGTGAGGAATACAAAAGTGAGAAAACAATTATTACATAAAGGAGGCGGTGTAAGGAGAGAGGAATCATCGTGGATAACATATTAGGTGAGTATATAAACTCTGTGATGTTATGTTTTTTATTTAGTGTGTGTTATAAGAGTGCCGAGATGGCTGAACGTCTTCTATACGTCTGTAGTGATTCCAGTCTTGATTTATTTCCCGCCAATACACCTTCGGCTTTCATTAATAAATTATATGATCCCATTATATTAGATAATAAAATTGATTATGAGTTTGCTCTGAAAAATATAATTTACCCCAAGACGCATTATATACCGCAAAAGAATTTGAAGATATGTATTACATATGAGAAATCTACAGTAAATAAATATATGCATAAAATTGATATGAGCAAAATTATTGGAGGTGATATGACAAGGATTTTAGAGGCAATAAATGAGGATATTAATGTAAATCTGCTAATAGCAGTTAAAAAGATAACGGGTATTATCATCCCCAAAAACTCAATTGTGTTCACATATCATCCAGGAATAAACAGAGTGGTTATTAACTTGAAAAAAAAAAATATATACTACCTTCTGATATTACCAGTGGTTATGTGGGGTTGGAATTTGATAAAGAAGGAAGCGATATGTTAGGGTTCTTAGGTAATGAAATTTTGTATGTCTTTACCAATAAAAAAGATTATTTTTAACGAGTCTGGTGTGAAGGCGGTAAACCCACCCGATCCTGAATCAGGTATTAATTATATGTTAATATATAGTGATTTGATTGATCCCATTAATTTTTGGCGATCAGTTGGTATCTGTTTTGGGAGTAGTTGATATTAATACATTAAGATCTAATTATGATCCCACAATGTACAAACCACTTAATAAAAAGATAATTGATCAAGTGAGTATTAAGCTCGCTGATCAGAAAGGAAGGTTAATTCAATATAATGACAAGTGTTCTAACTGTAATGTGTACTACATTTAAGACCTATAAAACGAGAGTGAATGATCAAGTTGAGTTAATATTGAACGAACCGTCAAGATGAGAACGAGTTTCTCCCCTCCTTCAGTGGAATCATTCCTGAAACTCTTTGATACTTCGAGGGTGAAAGGGGGAGGTTTAGATGATATCATATTATATAAAGCTAGAGGGAGGGGCGGAGGATTATTGTCATTTCTCGGTGGGATGGCCAGAAAAGCATTACCATTCTTATTGAATACCTTTGCTCCGGGAGTATTACAATACGGGCAAAATGTGTTGAACGATGTTAATAATGGTATTGCATTGAAAAATTCTGCGAGAAATAGAGGTGTAGAATCATTGAAGGTGTCGGACAGAAGTTATTATCCGGAGGAAGTAGAAAGATTGGTTTGAAACGACTGAAATTTAATATTAAAAGAAAGTGGAATATTTAATTAATTTTAGTTTATTGTTAACTTTCATTAAGTTAATATGTCGGCTGGTGCTCTATACGTTACACCAGGGGGGCTCAACGCCCCCGTTCCCAGTTATTCTCATTCCATAACTGATGGATTCCCAAAATTACCAGGACATGACATTATTGAATCCTGGATAGCAGCTAGACGCACCTGTGAAGTATTACCAGTAAATCAGGGATCTGATAAATTTCTCGAATTTAGAATACAAAGTTCAGAAGGACATTTTTTAGATTTAACGAGTCTGGCCTTGGAAATGAACATAAATATAACAAAGGAGGATGGGAGTGCACTGGGAGACAATATTCAAATCTGTGTGTTTGTATCTCAATGAACAACTTATAGAATCGAATCCATTTTATTCATATACGGGTTATATTAAACTGCTTAAGCATTTATCCCCATCAAAATTAGATACATTGGGAAGAATAGCATTCTTTCGTAATAAAGACACAGCAAGTAGTACTATTACAACAGCTGATTTAGATGATATTAAGAAAGACGAAGGTAAATTAACGAATGGAGTGAATACTTGTTTCCCTTTGATGCTGGATGTGAGTAGATTTCACGAATATATCCTGGATAGTGTCGAATGTCGATTGAGACTTGAAAATTTCATTCACCCGCATGGGCAATTATGACTCCATTAAGCGGGAAAAAAATATAAATATAATAATTAATTCCATTAAATTATGGATCGATAAAGTTATTCCTAAACGAATGCATTAATTGCATTGAATTCAAGCATGAGGGCAAACCCGCAGGGTGTGAAATATCGTTCAAGAAGACATTATTTAAATCATATATTCTGGCATCTAATCAAACACAATTGACGAAAAAAAAACCTGGGGACAAGTCAACCCGATAAGATATTTTTATATTAGTTATATGAAGACATATTGGGGTTTATAATTTTAATCCATTATTTTTTAAACATAAAATTTTGAACCATTTCGGGTTACAATAAAATTTCAAAAATGATTCTTAATATTGACTTAATTTTCCACACATGCGATAGGTTATATTACGCTACCTTTGAAATCTCGGGGTTTTGGAGACGATCTCTGATTACATAAAAGTTTCCCCAAAGGGCAGAACTATATTAGGGTTTGACCTGAGAAGTAACGGGTTAAAATCATATCTTCCGAGAAAAAGGGGTAATTTGAGAAAGATTGACATTTGGAAAACCGAAAGATGAAATAAAATTTTTCTGATGTTTGGTGAATTTTACTTTTTTCAATCTTAATCTTTACCAGGTTAGTGCCTCCGTAACAACGCACTTCATAGAATGAAGGAATGGTTCCAAACTTAAAAATGAAAGGCACAAAAATAGTTAATCATCTTTCTAGTTTCTTTTTTTTAAAAGTTAAATATTTTTAGATTTTAAATAAATCTATTAAATATCACTGTAAAACCGCCCCTTCACACAAGAAAACCTTAAATAAAATTTACATCATAGACCCCCCGGAGACTGCAAATGGCACTACACTTGATAAGTCAGGGGAATTTTACCGTTTCCCCCTCAATAGTAACATTACTTGTGTGCAAGTACATAATTAGAATTAACATTTTCACTGGAAACTCCCTGCAAAGGAAATACACAAGTTCTAAGCTTGACCGGGTCGTACTCGTAACCTGAAGATAACAGTAAAATTGCACAGACTTCACAAAAACCACAACGTTTCAAGTTTCTATAAACAATTCTCTATCCAAGTGAGAATAAAGCGGAACTAGAGGGTACTCATCAATGCACACTGAGTCGGCAAGAGAGTGAACTGCCATAACAGTAAACCCTTCAGACATCAACCGTAAAAAGGGGGAGAGGTAGAGTGCGCGAACTACCCACCAATGGACAAACCTTTTTAAAACCTACCAGGTTACCACCAACACATTCTTAAGATATAAATATATATATATTATATAAATATATATATAAAATAATATATTAACACTACCCGTGTTTTCCTAAATAAGAAAATATTAAAAAACCTAGTGGAATTTTTAATTTTACTAATATTAAAAAAACCCGATAAATTTTAAGGGGATAATACATATAAATTAATCACAATTTGCCCTTTGGTCAAACACCCCCCCCCTCCCCTTTTGGGGGACAAACTTCGCTGAAAAGGGGACTTCACAAAAAGAAAAAAACCAGAAACAAGTCATTCCTCTGACAAAGACCCTGATGACAAATGTTTTTTCCTCCAACAAAAAAATTAAGCTTGTGTCCCCAAAACCCATGTTTGTGACACCAGTAACCAGAGCTTCGGGTAGAAAGGCGTTTCTCTAAAGGGGCCCTTTTTAAGTGCCCCTTTGGGTAGCAGGAGAAGTCAGGGTAAGTCAACAGGAACTACCACCGCAAAATAAGCCTGGATACCATATGGGGGCTTACGGACGGGCCCCTCCTCAGTTTTTACAAAAAAAATAACTGAAGTAAACAAATAGAAATTAAAAAATGCATTAAAAAATACATCATAAAATTACAAAAAATTCTCTTTTGAAAACTCTAATTTTTTAATGTCTTAAGGACAGGACGGTCAGCAATCACTTTTCCCACCTCTATATGGTTAATACTTTAAAAAAAGGGTTTTGATCCAAAGGGGACCATCTTTGTATTCTAGCTTTCTTAGCCTTCAGGGTTTTTTTTAAAAAGGTTAAGGATTATATCTTTTTTTACCCCCAATTTTTATGAGGGTACCCCGAGATAGACCCAAGTGTTTTCCCCAATTTTAAGACCAATGCTGTCCCCTCCTTTTCAACGGTTGCAAAACTTAATTGATGGGTTTTAAATTTTTTGCAAAAAAATAACAACTGGTGTAAAAGACAAAGAAAAAGGGTTTAGAAGAACAGCACTGATTGCTATTTCCTGGCATCCACTTGTAAAGAAAAGGGGGAGTTCGAACACCGACCGTAGAAATGGAAGGGGAAAACCAAAGAACCCTTTAGACGAGTAAAGGCTAACTCACTTTTAGCGCCATTTAAAAGGAACTTTAGAACTTGTAAGTTCAAACACGGTGCTGTCATTTTTGCAAAAATTTAGGCAAAAACCGGGAGAAACCGGCCCATCCCAAGAAACCTCTGTACACCTTTCTTGTCTTGCAAGCAGGAAAATCCAAAAAAGCATGAACTTGCATTAAGGGGGGAAAACCTGCCTTGCCTATTTTAAACCCCAGATATTTTACCGGGGCCTGACCAAACTCACACTTTCAAGGTTGAGGGAAAAAAAAGGTGTTCACCACCCTTTTTTCAAGAGGCTTCCACCGAACCAGGGGGCGAGGGCCCGTCTCGCTGAATCACCAGATCATCTAGGGAGCTTCCTTCCTTCCAAGTCGAAAGTTCGATTCAAAGCCCCCGGAAGGTCAGGCTTTCGTTGCAGAGCCCCAAGGGGATCACCCCCTAGTTAAACAGACCTCCAGGCACGATGAAAGGAAACTCCTGCGCTCGGGGCGATAAGGGCACTTGATAATAACCATGCAGGAGGTCCCAAAAACACATACTTTGCACTGGCACGCGCATTATGCGTAAAACCCAGGAAGGGGGAATCCATCAGGCACGGTTTTGGAATTTACTTTCGATAGTCGTACACATTCTAAATGAACGTCCGACTTTGGTACAAGGGGCACACGGGGAAGCCCAAGGGTTTTTCTATTTCAATCAAACCATGATCGAACAAGAAACTTTTTTTCCTCCCGCAAGCTTATTCTTTACTGGGCGACTCTATACAGAGCTGTTAACGGAGCAGCTCCTTGCCCCCATCGTGGATCCCCATGGTGCACTGTTGGGGGAACTCCCAAAAAGACTTCTATAAGTGGAAATCAATCCGGATTTCAAATTTATCTTTCCCTTTTTTAATTTACCGGATAATCAACAAGTTTTTCCATTTTTTCCCAGTTCTTTTATCTTATCTCACTCCACGTGAAAATCTTCTTACTTGAGTCACCTTCTTGGACCTCCCCAGCCACAGGGACAATCCTTCGTATATTTTTTTACTGATTTATTGGTAAGTTCAGGGCCCACTTTTTTCTTTCCCGGGTTCTTACAAATAATTTACCTTTCTCAGCTTCTTAATCACCTCCATTGGGCCCCATACTTGGGTTTTTCAAGGATGCCTGCCCCCCGGCTTTAAAGCTAACATGTCCCCCAATTTTAAAACGCTCAACAGCAGCTTGTCAAATGTTGTTTCATAGGTTTGAGCTTTTTCTAGGTTTTTTCACGGCCAAATTTCCGAGTAAAAACAAGTGTTCTTGCATTGCCCTGGAGGATAAACAAAAGAGGGTCCACTTTTCCCCCAAACCCAAAGTCCTTTTTCATTTCAACGGTCCTCGACCACATGACCTAAATGAAATCAAAAGGACTTCATCCTTAACCTCCCGTTTGCTCCTTTAAGGCAAGGAGGGGGAAAGGAAAACCTTCATCCCAGTCTTTGGAAAATGCTCACGTAAAAGCCCTCATCAGATCTTCCGGTTTGGGAAAACCTCTATAAAAACCCCTTTGGTTTGGGTTTATATGCTTTTTTTTTAAACAAGGTTAACGCACCCGGGCATAGCTTTCCAAAAAACCTTTTAGTGAAATTTTGACTCTTCAGATTGAATCCCTAGGGAATCCGAACTGTTCAAAAAATCTAAAAAGGACCTCACAATACCTTTGGACTAACTTGCATAGTGGGGCCAGCCTCTGCATACCGAGTAGTCGTACCATTAAGTAAGAAATATTGATTGCCAAAACCTAGTTTTTGGGGGAGGCCCACAAAGTCACAGACCGAGAGAAAGGGTCACCTTCTACGGGAAAAGTAAGAGGGAGCAGGAGGAGGGTTTTTTTGCAGGCTTCCAACGACTGGCAAATACACATTTTTTCAAATACTCAGTCCGGTATCTTTTATCTTGGGCCGAAAAAATAGGGGTAATTTTTTCCCAGAGTCTTTCTTATTCCCAAATGTCCGCCCCTGGGAGAAGTGCCACTTCCAAAGCAACCCCAAAAACGGACAGGTAAAACCAAGAACTTTTTGGCTTAACATGAATTTTAAAGAAGTCGACGGGAAAATTTTTTCATCAGGATACCGTCAAGAAAAAAACTTCCTTTCCCTTTCCCCCACTTTCCTCTCGAAGCATTTTTCCCTTGCCTTTTCAACGACGGTCTTCAAGCTGTTCTTTCACAAATTTTCCTGTTTTTAAGTCGTTTTTAATTCCCTTTTAATGGGGCAAAATCTACCACTTTGGGGTTTTTGGGAAACTGATTTTCGACTTCATTTGATCACTGGCCCGAACAGAGCGTCCAAACCCCAATCTGAGGGGTTACAGAGTAGGGGGTGGGTTCCAAAATTTTTACCATAGCCCTTTTTAAGCTGTAAGAGGGAATAGACGAGGACCTTTCCCTTTCACCCTTCAATGGCGAATTTTCTCCAGAAACCTCTATAACATAAGTTCCGGCAAATTTTTTCCCCCTCTTCCTAAACATTACCCCCCAATAAAACTACACTCTTAATGGGAAAATCAGTTTCAGAAAGGCCCACAACAGCTTCACCTTGATATGAATCTACGTTCACATATACCTTATGAAGGGGTACTCTTGTGATGGTGCCACCGTAACCTTCTAGCAGAACATCCAGGTTAATATAAGTGTCATCATTTAGAGGAAGTACTCCTTTTCTCAGTAAGGTCAGGTAGCTTCCCGTATCCTGATAGGATACTATGTCCACCATTTGGTCCTCTGTAATACCAGCCTTACCCTTAAAGAAGTAAGGCAACATGGCTTCCGAAACTTTGTCTGCGAACAACTCAGAGGGAATTAGGCGCTTCGATTTTGAGGAAGACGTCATCTGTACAGGTAATGTTTCAGAACCTGACCGCCTACGGTCTCGACTTAATTGGAAACATGAGCGCCTCCAAAGGCCTGGTTTCTGACAATAAGAGCAAGTTGGGCCTCTTCTTGATGTATCTATCTCGTAAGATGGTCTTCCTTTACCATTACTATGGACGACACTCGAGTAGGCTTTTGCTGAATGAGGAGGAGAGGTCTGCTGATCCATTTTCCTAGGAGAGAAAGGCTGACTCTTAGGAGAACATGACCTGGCTTTCTCTCTAGATGCTTTTTCCTTGGTCAATTGAGAGGTTATCTCGAAGTGATCAGCTAGAGAAGCAGAGGCCAACACATCAGCAGTCTGGTGTTCGATAACAAAGGAGTGTACATCGCCCATTAGAGAATTCTGAAATTCTTCTTGCAAGATCAACTGTATCAGACGCTCCATAGTATCACACCCAGATGACCTCAACCATCGCTCTAGAGCCACCTTCTTTTGCCAGGCAAATTCTACCCAGGTTTGGCCGGGCAGTCTTCGTAGAGAGCGGAAGGTGCGCTGATAACTTACAGGAAGTAAGTCATACTCCTTTAAAATGATCTTCTTAACTGCCTCATAATCTGCATACTTGTCATACGGGAGAGCTGCAGTACATGATTGAGCCTTACCCTTAAGAGTGGTGTGAAGTAAGGTAGCCCAATGTTCACGAGGCCATCTCATCCCTCGTGCCTGATTCTCAAATGTGTCGAAGTGTCCAAGTCTGTTTCACAAAACCTGGGCACTAATGAGGCAGCCCTGTGCAGGTCAAAGGTCAAGGTTTGAGTAGCAGGCGACTTACTCTTTTCTTCCTCTTTTTGCCTCTCGAATCTGATGTTTTCCCTCTCGAACTCTTCTTTATACAGCAGGCGCTGGGATTCCAGTTGCTCTGTTTGCAACTTTATAAGATGTTCCAGACGATGAAAGTGTTCGAGTGTGAGAGGAGTCAAAGGTACTGGAGGAGTGTGTCCCTCTAGGCGAAGCTTGGGACGAGCTCCACCTCCGGTCGCCCCCACATGACCAGGGCTAGCTAATGGGCTCTCATTACACGAATCAGGTGGTACGTTGTCCCGAGACATAGCCTCTGCTCCCAAAGTGAGGCCTTCAAATGAAGCCACCAAATGAGCTACTCCTAGGGCAAAGATTTTCCCCCGAGGTGTCTTCCATCATCCAAAATC
>NC_069465.1:27643630-27670952 GCF_026875155.1 Cherax quadricarinatus | reverse complement strand
TTTTCTATTACTCAAAATATATTTCACGGGGGACGATTAGTCGTACCAGGGGCTTTAAACGCCACGCATTTTGCTTTATTTAAAATGAGGGATCTTGGAGAAGTAGAGATTCTGGACGACAAGTTTTGGGGAAAAAATAAAGAATTGTAAATTTTATAAATCTCCCTAAAAAATCGATCGCCCTTTGGTATTTATTCATAGACCTTGCATTAAATACACCAGAAGCATTTACATTTGGGCGAACCAATGTGTTACGGCAGGATTCCTACGAAATTGTATACCAATGGAGCGAGCAAAATTAATTAAAAAGGGTATATAGAGAATCCGGGTTTTCTGCGGGATCATTCTCTGGTGTAAACATTTTATATACAGCTGTAAAAAAGATTGATCCGTCCAACCTTGAAAGAGGTCAGAAATTTCTTAAATTCAGAAAGATCAATACTTTACATGTTCTTAAACCTAAGAAGTTTCCTCGTAGAAAATAATTGCTCCCAAACCCAGAGTGATATTACCTGCGATTTGGGTGATATGTCTAAATTATCCAGTTTATAATGATGGATATAAATACATTCTCGTGTGTATCGATGTTTTTTCAAGATATTTCAAGCAGTACTCATGAAAAAGAAAGACGGACCGAGCACTTTAAACATGCATTACAAAACATATTGGAGAATGAAAAGGCGAAGAATATATCGAGATTATTTACAGATAAAGGAGGGAGTTTCTAAATAAACAGGCAGAATTATCTCCAGAGTAAGCATATAAAGTTATATCATGTATTTTCAAAATGAAACAAAAGCTTCCATTGCAGAGAGAGTCTTGCAAACGATGAAACGTAAATATAACAAGTATATGACAAGTGCCAATACATTTAATTACTCAAAAGGGGTTTAAATGAATTAGTAGATGCGTATAATTCAACTCCACACTCGGGGATTGGTGGTAAAACCCCATGCAAGTCCATGGTATTACGACATTGAATGATATAAGGAATCAGTTTCGGATAAATTATAAAAATGGAAGATCCAATAAGAAACGAATCAGTAAGAAATTGGGGTGTGGAGACACAACAAGAGTGACTCTTAGCAGATCATCCGCGTTTAACCGAGGGTTTCACACACAAAATAAAAGAGGAAATATTTTAAAAAATATAGAATTAATAATTCTCAACCTATAACAACATAACATTTGAAAGATTTGAAAGGTTAAAAGATTAAAAGGGAAAATTTTATCGCGAAGAATTGACCCCAGCCATACCACCTCCAGAATATATTATCGACAGAGTATTGAAACGAAAAAAAATTGGTGGAATTACGCATATTTGTTATCTTATAAAGGTTATGATTCCACTTTTAATTCGTGGGTCAAAGAAGGAGATTGTTTGAAGGTACAATGAAAAAATCATTATTAGAAAAATTTAAAGAATTAATTACATTACTTAATAGTCTCCCCGCAATCATCGGAAGAGTTTATTACAACAGTTTAAGAAAACACACATAGTTGTTTTCAGTGAGATTTTCAATGAATTTGATCAAGAATAAAATACCATTAGACCCTAAAATATTTAAAAAGTATAAGAACGAGATTAAATCATTAGCTTGTAAGAAAATTGGTTTTTAGCGTAAAAAGAAATATTTGCTGAGTATCAGAGGTGGAAATCTTCTTAGTATTATATTACCTCTAGCAGTAGATATTATTTCGAGATTGTTTAATAAATCATGAAAGAATTTTATCTTGTACCGAGTTCAGTTATGAATCGGAAACCTCTCGAGTTAGTAAAATCGGGAGGTGATGAGAATTTAGAAGGAGGAGGTGGTGGATGCTTGAAGCGTGGTGTTAAACGCAAGATTAAGGTTAGTCCCGCTAGGCAGGTCAACCCCCCTGCTCTCACCTCGGTGAAACCTCAGAAAACCCCAGATTTGTCAAGATTCATGCACATAAGAGTGAGTGCGAGAAATATAGAATATGTGAAATGAATGTTGGTATTATTGCAAAAAAATCCTTTGGTGAGTCGGGATGAGAATGGTGACCTTCTTACCCCCATTACTGGACGTAATATTATTGAAATATTAAATGTTTTATCAGAAAACAATGTGAAATCAACGAGAAGAATCGATTCTGATTACTTAACAGAAATAAAGCATTTATTAAATATATCAGGTTTACATTTGATTTTGTGAGGAAACAAAAGTGAGAAGACAATTATTACATTAAAAGGGGGCGGTGTATGGAGAGAGGAATTTATCGTGGATAACATATTAGGTTGAGTATATAAACTCTGTGATGATATGGTTTTTTATTTAGTGTGTGTTATAAGAGTGTGGAGATGGCTGAACGTCTTCTATACGTCTGTAGTGATTCCAGTCTGATTTATTTCCCGCCAATTTCACCTTCGGGTTTCATTAATAAATTATATGATCCCCTTATATTAGATAATAAAATTGATTATGAGGTTGTTCTGAAAAATATAAATTTACCCCAAGAGCATTTATACCGCAAAAGAATTTGAAGATATGTATTACATATGAGAAATCTACATTAAATAAATATATGCATAAAATTGATATGAGCAAAAATTTTTGGAGGTGATATGACAAGGATTTTAGAGGCAATAAATGAGGATTTTTAATGAAAATCTGATAAGAGCAGTTAAAAAGATAACGGGTATTATCATCCCCAAAAACTCAATTGTGTTCACATATCATCCAGGAATAAACAGAGTGGTTATTAACTTGAAAAAAAATTATACAACCTTCTGATATTACTAGCGGTTATGTGGGGTTGGAATTTAAATAAAGAGGAAGCGATATGCTAGGGTTCTCAGGTAATGAAATTTTGTATGTCTTTACCAATAAAAAAGAGATTATTTTTAACGAGTCTGGTGTGAAGGCGGTAAACCCACCCGATCGAATCGGGTTTATTAATTATATGTTAATATATGTGATTTGTTTTTGATCCCATTAATTTTGGCGATCAGTTGGTATCTCTTTTGGGAGTTTTGATTTTTAATACATTAAGATCTAATTATGACCCCACAATGTACAAACCCCTTAATAAAAAGATAATTTTATCAAGTGATATTAAGCTCGCTGATCAGAAAGGAGGTTAATTCAATTTTAATGACAAGTGTTCTATGTATGTGTACTACATTTAAGACCTATAAAACGAGAGTGAATGATCAAGTTGAGTTAATATTGAACGAACCGTCAAGATGAGAACGAGTTTCTCTCCTCCTTCAGTGGAATCATTCCTGAAACTCTTTTATACTTTGAGGTGAAAGGAGCAGGATTAGATGTATCATATTATAAAAGCTAGAGGGAGGGGCGGAGGATTATTGTCATTTTTTCGGTGGGATGGCCAGAAAAGCAATACCATTCTTATTGAATACCTTTGCTCCGGGAGTATTACAATACGGACAAAATGTGTTGAACGATGTTTAAAAATGGTATTGGGATTGAAAAATCTGCGAGAAATAAGGTTAAACATTTGAAGGGGTCGGACAGAAGTTTTTATCCGAGGAAGTAGAAAGATTGGTTTGAAACGATTGAAATTTAATAATAAAGAAAGTGGAAAAATTTAATTAATTTTAGTTTATTGTTAACTGTCATATTGTTAGTATGTCGGCTGGTGCTCTATACGTTACACCCCGGGGGACTCAACGCCCCCGTCCCCACTTATTCTCATTCCCAAAACTGATGGTTTCCCCAAAATACCGGAAATCCTTTTTGAACCCTAAATAGCAGCTAACGCACCTGTAAAGTTTACCGTAAATCAAGGATTGATAAAATTTCTCGAATTTAAATCAAATTTCAGAAGGTCATTTTTTAGTTTTTAACGAGTCGGCCCTTTGGGAAAAATGAGCATAAATATACAAATGAGGAGGGAGGCACTGGGAGACGGAGAAAAAGGCCATATTGTGAACCTTTTAAGTAGAATATTCAATCGTGTGTTTGTATCTCAACGAAAATTTAAAAGAAAAACCCATTTTTTCATTAGGGTTTTTTTAAACTGCTTAAGCTTTTACCCACAAAAATTTTTACATTGGGAAAAATAACATTTTTTGGTAATAAAGACACAGCAAGTATAATTAAACGCTGATTTAGATGATATTAGAAAGAAGGTAAATTAACGAAGAAGTAAATATACTTTTTTCCCCTTTGATGTGGAGTGGGTAGTTTTCACGAATTATCCGGATAGTGTGAATGCGTTTTGAGCTAAATTTTTTTTTTTTTTTTATTTTATTTGAAATCAGGTACAAAATTTTATGGTACATAATCAAATGTAACAGTACGGGAGCAAAACGTACCGCATGACTAACAAACCCCAAAAAGAGACTTTTTAAAATGACATCGAATTGGTGCTGCACTAAAATCAAACCTACTTTTATGTCCCGTGTTCAGGGAAAAAAAATTTTGGTCTTATAAAAAAAACGATTTTCCTACTTTATGCTTACACTCCCCCCCCCTTTAAAAACATACCACTTTCCCCTGGATATCATTGACATTCTTAAAATTTATTAAGCTTAAGGATTCATTGACAACTGTATAAACACAATCCAGCATCAAAAAGGTGATATAAACAAAAAGTCTGAAAATGGGGCCCAACATCCCCCAAAAAAAAAAAACCCCAACCCACCCCAAACCCTTTACCCCATGATAACAATCAATATCGTGGAGGGTTGGGTGGTTTTTTAAAACCTACCGCGCTTTACCCCCCCCCCCACCCCTAGTAATGTGTCTGCCGTCCACTCAAAACCCTCCATCAGTCATTAAATTTTAAAAAAATACTTTAAGGTACAATAAAAAAAGGGGGATATGAGAACCCCTTATCGTGTCCCCACAGAAAAAAAATAAAAAGTTCTTTTTTCAAATTCATACGCTGATTCCTCTTTGTGTTAAAAAATTCCCCCTTTCCCCCCTATGCTTTTTCTTTTACCCCAAAGCAAAAAAAAACCGATTATCATTCATCAATCAAAATTATTTACAAAAAAGCAAAATAATTCAATATTTTTCATTCGACAGTGGGGGTGCCCTTATTTCACCCTGAGCCCCATAAAAATTTTACAAAAAATTTAAAATACAATATTGAAAATCCCCAATCCTTCCCGTTTAAATAAGTGTAATATATCCAAAAAATTTCGTTATGATCCAAAATCATTTTTTACGTTACCTTCCCCTTTTCCTATGCAGTAAATCCCACTTGCACTCGAGTCAAAAACCCTTACATTTTTTCACTGAAAACGTATAAAAAAGAACAAACATAAAAAATTTTAAACCCTTTAATAGTATTTTTGACAAAGTGAAAATCCCAACTAAAATGGTAAATTTAACTAAAAAATTGTAATCATAATACATTTTCCCCATTTTTTATGATTTTTTTCAAAAAGATTATATATTTATTAAAAAATTTTCAGAAAATATCAAAAACCTTGTCATGCACAAGTTACAAATAAATTTGGCTCCAAAAAAAAAACATGTCCCGGGGCCCAGTACACCTCAATCATTAAAAAACCAACCTGGCAAAAAACACTTCAGAAAGCCCCCCCCTGCCTTCCCTGACCCCATGCTGTTGTTTTAAAAAAAAAAAACACAAACTCACGTTCCCCTTCATGCTAAGTTCGTACCTGACGTCGAAAGCATAAAACCCCCTTGTCTCTTAACCAAAAATGTCCCCATTTCCCCCCCCCCTAGGGGCCCCCCCCCATCCTAACGCTTAACCCCCCAAATTGCCCACTCCCACACACTTTTATTCCCCCTTTTTCCTCCTCCACTAATCTCCAAAAAAGAACAAGAATGCCAGTTAGGGAAAAACCACCCCAATCCAGCTTAAACCAAACCCAACCCAACATTACCTACGACAGATTACGAAAAAACCCAAGGGGGGAAAACTATTTACCCAAAACCCTTTCCCTAAGTACCCTTTTTTGCATAGTCGTACACACTCGCCGCTAGCCCCGCCCCCTTTATTCACCCCCCCACCCCCCGCATGCACCAAGGGAAAACAAAAAATTGCCACTACATACTTTCACCCCTCCGAATGTCCTTGGAAACCCCCCCCACATAAAAAAGAAAACCCCTCAAAGTCGAAATGTTTTTTCCCCCCTCCCGCCACTTTACCCGAACTCTCGCAAACCCATGCCCTTAAAAAAACCCAAGGTTTCACAAAAAATATATGGCAAAAAAACCCCGTCTCCTTTCCTACAATGCAAACAAGTCCAGCACTTAATAACCCTTCTATTAGCACTGACCTTGTAGCTAGAATTCCCCTTTAAAGAATCAAAACCACTTCCGAACCCTTGGCTTTAATCGATCTTCCTAAATTTTCCCCAAATGCCCCTCCAATCAAATTGGGTATGTGAACCCTGTTCACTGTCCCCACCTACCTGCCCCCCCCAAAGCCTACTTACCCTTCTTTTTTTGTTTCCTTACTGCCAAAAATTTGCCCAATTTTTCACACTCCAGTAGTGCCTTTTCCCCTTCCCCCTTTTTGAAACATCCTTCATGACCTCTCCCCCCCCTTTCCCCCTCTCCCCTCCCCCCCTCAATTATCGCGTTACATACACTGCCTTCCTCGTGGGGTCCAAAGGTATAAGAACCAGCCCCACCCCCCGCAGCCCATCATCCCCTCCTTCCCGTACCATGGCTTCCCATAACCCACACATCCCCTCAAAACCCCCCCTTTCCAGTTCCTGAATTCACACGACCCGGGGGGATATATTTCTGCCACCCCCCATACTTTACTTTTCCAAGGGACTACCACCCCCCTCTGCTGAAATGTTACATCCCCACCCCTCCACCCGGCACCCTACCCATCGCTCTACTCACTATTTTCCTTTGGGAAATTTTATTCTCTGTGCCCCCCCAGGTCCGCCATTACACCCCCACATATCTTAATTCATCCACTCCCTTCCACCCATATGTTCCCCCAAAAACCCCCCCCCCCCCCCCCGTGCCTCTTTAAAACTTTGACTTTTCCCATTTAACCCCTATCTCTGTCTCCCCACCAAAAAATCTATTTTTTGTCCCCCTTCCCCCAAACCTATTTTTCCCCCCCTCTAAAACGTGGTGTATCCACTACCCCACAATACCACTTCCCAGGACCCACCTCTCCCCCTTCCCCCACTTTCCCTTTCCCCTTAACCTTAAAAAAAAAGGGGTCCCGCATGCATGCAAAGAGGATTGAGACAAAGGGGCAAACCCCCGTCGCAAACCCATCCCCCTCTGCACGGCAAACCCCCCTTCCCATTAAATGAACCCACCGTTGCGGGGTTTTTCAAAATAGTCGCCCCAGCGATCAATTCCCATCACCAAAAAACCCCGTTTTTTTTAAAAACACCAAACAAGTTATTACACGTTTTGCCTGCTTCAATCAATCCCCAAGATCCCCCCCCTTGTTACCCCCCACAAAAAAACCTTAATTCTTCCTGCCCCTCACGCATACTTCGACCTGGAATCCCACAGTCCCCTTGTAGGACTTGGTCAAGCACCTTTTTTAACGGTTACCTAAAACTTGAAAAAACTTTTAATTGCCAAAATGAGGGGATCGCCCCCAAAAGCACCCAAAGGGCTTCCCCCCCTCCCTTTTAAGACCCAAAATACTACCCCATGCCCTGCAATTTCCCCCCAAAACTCCCCTTTTTTCATACGTTAAACAACCGGAACCGACATTCCTTATACAATCCCCAAATTTTAATATAGAATCATTGGAAATTCCCTCAAAGCCGGCGCTTTTCCCCTACCAAGTCCATTTTCGCCTCCTCCCCCTCCTCCCCACTGATCCTACCCTCCATTACCCCACTCTCCTCCCCCCCTAAAAAAACCCAAAATTCCTTTCCCGAATCTCTCCCCCCCCCTCTCTCCCTCCCCCTGCTTAAAATTCTCCCTAAACCAATAATCGCTAATTTTCTCTTCCCTCGGTGGGTTCTAAGTACCTTCCCACCCTATTCCCCCCCACCCCTTTACAACCTCTAATCCATAATCGTGGTCTCGTTGCCTATTTTTCCCAAATTCCTCTAAACACATCCTGACGGTTTGTCAACCCCTAGCCTCCCCAAAAACCTTCCCTCCACGAATCGCTCAAACAAATTTTGTATATCCCTCAATTTTTCCCCTTTAAAACCCCTTTTCTCCATGTCTACCCCCCTCCCCCCTTTATAAAATTTATTTTGCTGCCCCCCAAAAATTTTTTGAACCCTACCTCCACCTCGCCTCATCCCTTCCTCTTGCTGGTAAAAATCCCTAATCTGCAATTTTTGCGTGCTTCTCCCCCATTCCAAGACATCCTCCTCTTCGTTGCGAGCCTCCCATGTTGCTTCCACCATTCCCTAAAAAACAACCCCCCCCCTCTCCCCGAAGTACCTCACAAATTTATTTTTCCCAAAAACCCCATACCTAAAACCACCCTTCCCTTTCCATTCTGCCAAAAAGGCACGATGGTCCGAAAAAACCCAAAAATACGTCATTCACGTTCTAATGTTGTATCTCGAGTTTTTTAAAACGATCCAACTGGCGCATAACCCCCCCGCTAAAATGTCTTACTTTCACCCATCGCCCCTGACTAGCATAAAAACCCCGCATTCAACAAATCCTCAAAACCCCCAAGCCACCCCGCCCCTCTCGGCTCCCAACCTTTTCCTGATTAACATTTCCATTTCCCCCCTATTATAGAAACCATTGGTAAACCCCCTAGTAAAAAGCAAAACCCCCTACAAAATTTACCTTTACCCGTTTTGTTACTATCTGCCGCAATATACCCCAGAAACATATCTAATCTCAAACCCCCAAACCCTTTCCCCCCTACCCCCTCCCTCCCCCCCCTCCTCCCATTGAGCGTGGAATGGGCTGGGCTCCCTCACTGCCCTGCCACCCCCCCCTTTAATTTCCCCTGAACTACCAAAAACATCTAAAAACCGTTCAGCCTCAACTTCTGCCTCGAAAATTGGGTTTTGAATAAAAACAAAATCATGTTAAAACGCCCCCAAAACATTCCACCATACTGTTTTCCGTCACTCTAAGGCCATTCACGTTTTCTTGACACTTAAAGATTCAGAAAGGGTGGTTTCCCCTTTGTCTCGTTCCTGTTGTTTTCCCCTTTTTTCTGCTTCTGTTTTTCCGTGCACTTTTCCCGCCTGTACCCCCCCCCCCCCTGTGCACTACCCGCCTTTCTTAATCACTCCGCCCCGTCTTTTCTTCCCGTAGCGAGCTGGTGTTTTAACCTCCAACCCCGGCCTCCCCCCTCTTTCTAGATGTGTCCTCATTTCCAAAATCAGTATTTTTCCTTGCCCTTGTGCACCTCAGTTCCCCTGTAGCAACTGCCACATGCCAGGTTGACCCCGAGGGGCCTGGAATTGCCAACAAATCCTTCTCAACGCAGAATTTTCCTGTTGTGCTGGATTCTCCTCCCCCGGACGTCCCGGAAAAAACTTTTCATCCCTGAGGGGCGTAGTAAATCCCGTGGATCACCGGTCTCCACCCCCAAGGCGCTGCTCAACTCCCGGGCCCCTTGCGGGGAGTATCCGAAACCGCTGGATGTCACACAATTCTCTAATCGCCCTCCACTTCGTCCCCCCCAATTTCCTTTGCCCGCTCACTCAATTCTTTAGCGAGGTTCCCCCCTGAGACTCGTGGCTTTGGGCCCCCCCAAGGCCGCGGCTGCTGCTTTACCAAAAATCCGGCCGCCATGTGATCAAAAGCGCCCCACAGGCGACACGTTTTCGTTGTCCCCCCCCAGGTCCGTAAGCTGTGTCCTAAAACCTCCGGACAACATTCGATGGAAAAGGTCTTCTTAAAGACTCTTGACGGTTTTTAAAATCCCCCCCCGGGAAACCCTTTATAGATTTTCCCCCGTCCATCGAATAAAATTAATCATCACCTCACCATATCTTTGAAAGTCCTCTGATATTCACATCTGCCTCGAAGGAACGTTTCGGACCCAAACCCAGGTGTGTATTTTGGGCATCCGCGGGTACCTCCAGACCATGATTCGGTGATGTTCTTCTCCTGGTACTGGTACCGTCCTTTCATATGCCTCCCCGTTTTCAGAACTTTATGAAGATTCGTGATGTTTTCCCTTAATGCTATTCCGTGTAATTTCAATTCAAAGCCAAAGTGTCCCGTAAAATCTTGGTAATAAAACAAGGCATTCGTAGGGTAAATTGCCCCTTTTAAAAAGGTCAAACACACGGGTTGCTCCTCCTGCGATGCTGGCAGCCTCTTGGGGGAAAACAGGAAGTTGACACCAGGAAAACAAGAGCTGTTTGCGCAGTGCGCCACTCAGCCCAAAGCGAAGAGGGCAATGAGACTTTAATGCATTACCCCCATGGGGAATTATGATCCCTTAAGCGGAAAAAAAAATATAATAAATTTAATTCCATTAATTAGGTCGTAAAGTTATTCCGTATACGAATGCATTAATTGCATTGAATTCAAGATGAGGGCAAACCCCAGGGGGGGAAATCTGTTCAAAAAGACATTTTAAATCATATTTCTAACACAAGAAACAAAATTATCGCGATAACCCTTTGGGGACAAGAACCCCTAAGATTTTTATTATAATTTATTGAAACATTGTTGGGGGATAAAATTTTAATCCTTTTATATTTAAACAAAATTTGAATCATTTCGGGGTTACAATTTAAATTTGAAAGATTCTTAATATTGACTTAAGTTTCCTACCCGCGAGTATTATATTTCCTACCCGAAACTCTGGGTTTGGAACTAACTCTAATAAGATAGAATAAGATAAATTTCGTTTTGGGTTTTTAACCCCCCGGGGGGAAAACTAATTGGTGTTGACCGAGAAGTGAACAGGTTTAAAAATCATATCTGTCGGAAAAAATGGAAAAATTGAAATAGATATGCTTTGGAAACCGAAAAATGAAATAGAATTTTTTCGATTTTGGTGAAAAAAGCGATTTTTAAAAATTAAATGAAAATAGAACAGTGATAGTGCATACGCGAGTATAGATCATGAATTGGAAGAGTAATATTGCCTTTAAACATCATACGGGAAATATGCCCGTATTTTGGGGTGTTTGCCGCAGAAAATTTTAAAATGAAGTTTTTTAGAGGATAAAAGATAACCCGGTAATTTTCATCTTTAAATATTTTGAACATCAAGATGAAAATGGGTTTTAATATATGTGAACAAACACAATATTATTTTTAAAATAGTCTCGGGGTGGATTTAAAACAAAATACAAATAATATGAAAAAATTAAACAAGGAAATTTTTAGGGTTATTAATCAAGGAAAAAACTGAAAAATCTTTGGGGTTGCGGCAAAAAAGCTATAAATTTTGTGTATAAGTTAAAAAAATTAAGTGTAAAAAAATTTCCCCATTTTTTTTAAAGATTTTGGGAAAAAATTAAAAAATGCCCAAAATTTATAAATGAAATTCATATGAGCATTTAATATACCCTCTTTAAAGGGTTTATTTGCTAAAATTCAACCGGGAAATTTATGAAAACTTGTAGAGTCTGGGGGCTTTTAAGGGGCGGACCAAGGGGCACAACACTGGTATAAGACTGTGCGGGGTCATTTTTTGCTTTCTACGAATTAAAGTAGGGACACCTGGCTGCAGTGGGTAATGGTGCTGTCACACCTCGGCTGACAACAGGTGCACTGGACGTAAAGATGGCGGTTAGTCTAGACAAGGGAAAATACGAGGCATCGGCTACAAAAGGAACGATAACCCCAGTTCTGCGCAAGCTATTGCCAAAGATCAAGGGGAGACTTAGGAGTACAAAAGTGACTTGTAGGGTTTTAGCATTAAAACGGGACAACGAATTTTCGTCAAACTGCTATACAACGGTTTAAGAATGTTTACCAGGTTTAAACGTGAGTCTTAAGTCACACCACTGTCACTGTAAGAATATAGATGTTTCACGGTATTATACGTGGATCAAGTTACGCAACGTTCCTTTGAGGGGGGACGAGGGGGATAAAGGAAATTTTTGAAAGTAGGGACGGTGCTTATCTCAAAGGTAACGGGGGCGCAGGAGCCTATCGGGTTTTTCCCAGGGGGTTTCTTCAACCTCAAAATGACTTTTGAGGCACCCAATACCCCCTATTTTACCTACAAGATTTCAGGACGCAGGTAAGGTTAAAACCCCCAGGACAACGACTACGTTGCCGCCTATGTGGGGTATGATCCTTTCGGCGACCTGTGACAAGCGAAGAATTGTTGGCCTGTGTGGACGTCGCAGCCCCTGCTTCAAAGGGGGCAGGTGAGGAACAAACACGGTGGAGGGCGTGGGTTTTGGGGAGCGAGATAGTTGATGGGGCCACGGGCTGGGGGTAGTTGGAGCCCCGCCCCCAACGCCTGATAGGGTCGTCTCCTGTGGATAAGGAGGAGCAGCAAGTAAAGAAAAGGTTTTTGAGATTGAGGAGGAATTGGGGAGGGTTGAAACTTTTCACCACCAAGAGGGATGTTACATCAGCGGGTGTCAGGGAGAATCGTCGCTTCCAAAATTGAAACATGAAAATTTGGGACGTGATGGGGTTTGAGTCGTCCTTTGACTCATTACCCCATTCTCAGTGGAGGTGGGGGTTCATCGGAGGTAACACGGATCAAGATAGTGTAACATGACTGTCCGAGAAAGGGCGGCTACACCCGATTCTGTGACTCCTTACGCCGCAAAAAGGGCCGGGGGGAAACAGACTAGGTGAATTGAAGGTAGTGGTGTTGGTTGGTGGTAGCCTTTGGAGGCCCGGAAAAGGGGGGGGGGAAAAGAGAGCACTCGAAGGGTTTTGAAGTAAATTCAAGCTCTGGATTTGTAAAGATGATGAGAGGAAAGGGCAGGGGTGGAAACTTTAATAGGCCTATTATGTCGTAAATGTTAAGGGTTTTTACGTATGAAGAGAGATTGGTTTCGAAATTTTTCGAAAAATCTGGGTGGAGTTGTTTCCTGCAGGACAAAATTTCAAAGAGGGAGGTTTTGGGAGGTGGCGGTTTTTCGGGTAGTTACCCTGCCATCTCCCCTCTAAAAGTGGTGGGGGGAATTTTAATAAGGGAGACGAGCCCGTTTGTTTTGCGAAAAGGAGGAGGAGGGGGGGGGGGGGTTTTGCGTTTGGATGGGGGGTGGAGGGTAAGCGTGTGCTTTTGTGATGTGTAGCCCCGGGCGAAAATAAAAAAAAGGTAAAAATGATTTTGGTGTGAGGACTTGTGTTTTTCTTAATCCGCCAAGGTCGTATTTGGGGGGGCTGGAATGTTAATCGGGGGGCTGATGGGGCCCCAAGGGGGCTGGTATATTCCTGGGCCTTAGGGATTTTTTAAGGGGTGTTATTACGGATGCCTTTGGGGAGCGGGGGGGAGGAATAAACTTGTTAGGAGGGGTTATGCTGCGGACTAGAAAGTGAACCTTTCTGGGGATTGGGACTTAAATTTTTCAGTTGTTGGGGCTACAAGGCAAAACATGGGGCAGTGGTGGGGAGGTTGGGGGGGACGCTCGCGGACATATATAAATTTTATTGGAAAATTTAAAATAAAGTGTGTTAGGTGAGAGGGGGGGGTTGGAGGGGTTTTCAGTCCATGGAGGAGCTTAGTGGGGAAAGAACGGGAGTGGAGACATTTGACATGGGGGATAGTGTCGTAAGGAAAGGATTAGAAAATTTTTAATGTGAGAGAAAAACGATTAATATTTAAAATAGGGAAGGCTATCTTTTTAAAGGGGATAGGTTAAGAGGTTGCTAGGGAGGGGGGAGGGGGGGAAAATTTTCCTATGGATGAAAACTAAAATAAAGGGGGGGGTTGAGGGTTTTTGCAAAATGAAAGGTTTCAAGCTGTAAAAAGCAGGCGGGGGGGAGGAAGGCTTTGGGGCACAACCCATCAGCGGTTTTTGCGGCACAAAAGAAAAGGCAGGCGCTAAAGGCTATACCATTTTTAAGGTAAGGGAGAGGGTTTTGGGAAATTATAGAGTAGGGCGGGAGATACAACCCGGGGGGATGGTGCATATGGGGAGGTTTGGTACGAAATCTGGAACAGTGGGGGGGGGGTGAGGGGCATTGGACAAGGTGTGTACGTATGTGACGTGAATTTGGGAAATGGATCGAAGGCTTTAGGGGGACATCCGGCAGGGAAATAGAGAATGCTTTTAAGGGGAAGGGGAAAGGGGGAAAGCCCCCGGTTTGTGGCTCCCGGAAATTTTATTTACAACATTGGGCGTTGAAAAAGGGAATTTTATTGGGTTATTTAATAGTAAAAGGGAAAGGGAAAGTTGGGGGAAGCGGGAAAAACAGCAGTAGTAGGGGTCCCAAAGGGTCAAGGGGGCCCACCCTCGGGGTCCCGAGCCAATCATGATTGTGCAACTAAAAGGGTGTTTGAAAAAAATTTTAGGTAAAAGGTCAAATGTGTAGTGGGGGGGGGTGCAAAATCTCAGTTGGGGTTTGCCGGAAGGTCATGATTAAAAGGACTGGGATACGAGAAGTTTTGTGGAAGCTAAGGGTGGGGGTGGGGGGGCGGCTTTTTTGGCTCTAGACTGGCGGGACAAGAAGAGTGGAAAGGGGAGCTTTGCGGTTAATTTTGGGAGACAGGGTTTTGGGGAAAATAGGAGGGGTAAATACGTTGTACAGGGGGCGAAAATGAGGATACAATTAATGGGTGTATGGGGGGGAAAAATTGAAAGGGGAAGAGGCCTTAGACAGGGAGCCCCAGCCCCAAATTTTTGTTTGCGTTTTTCCCCCAGGACCCCTTTTATAAAATGGTTTCCCGTGCTATGTACCCATGTGGGGGAAGTGTGGGGGTGGGAGGGCCTGGCCCGGGGGTTTAATTTGGGTATGTTTTACGACACCCCGTTCCATTTGTGCAGGGTGTCAATGAAATGTTGGACGAGGTGGGGCAATTATTTTTGGGAAATGCCACGGTATGCAGGTAAAAGTGCGAAGTCAAGGTGCATGGGTTTGGGTTTTTTGGGTGGGGGTGTGGGGGGAGATGAATGTTGTTAAAAAAAAAGGGCGGTGTCTTTTTAAGATTTTGGTATTATTTATAGGGATTCATGGTTTCGGGGGGGAGAAAATTCGGATAGGTTTTGGAAAGATCGTGGGCGTCTAGGTTTTCGAGACCCCCCCCTAACTCTGAACAGCGAGTGATAGTCGGAACATTTTTTTTGTATTAAGGGTTTGGTAATTTTCGCTGGTTCCCAATTACAGGGACAGCGATTGCGGATATAAGACGGGGGACAAATTTTTTTGGGGTTTTCCCCGTTTTGATTGGTTACGGAGGGAGTTTTAATGTTAAACCCTTTAAATCAGGGGGGTTGGGGTTTTTTGGATTTTTAGCGGAGGGCAAATGGTTTTATTAAAGGGAAAGGGGTTTCGGAGGGTTAACGCGGGGGGGTTTTGGGGAAAGGGTCACGACGGCGGGATTTGGGACGAGAAAGGATTGAGGGGGAAAGTAAATGTTTTGAGGGCTGTGATTTTGGGTTTGGGAACTGAAAAGGTTTTAAAGGGTTTTGTGTAGGTTTTTCTTGTAGGTAGGTGCTTGTCCCCCTTGAGGGGTTTGTTCCCCGAAAGCGTGGGAAAATATTTGGTTTAGATTTAGTAAATTGAAGTTAAAAAATCGGGCGCGGAGGGAGTTTCGTTTTTTGCATGGGATCCCCGTCGGGGAATATTACGAAACAGACAGGTTTTAAGGGTGGGGGGTGTGGTATCTGTGGAGGGGATGAGACAGCGTTCCCCTGTAGTTTACTTTTGTGAAGGGGTAGAGGAGGTTTGGTGCTGGGGAAATAGGGTTGGTAAGAGGGGGGGGGCCGTGGGGTGTCGGTTTTGCGAGCTCTATGGGGGGGTTGGCAGGGGCATAAAACTTTTTGATAATCATGGTAGATTTAAAAATATAGTCGTGGGTGTGAGGGGGAAGGGGGAAAAGTGAGGAGAGAAGAAAGGTTTTTTGGGGAACGTTCTATAGTACAGGTGTCGAACAGAGATTTGTAGGGAGGGGGGGGACAGGCTTTTTCAGAGGGGAAGAATGCTAACGTTGGGGTTCTCGAAAAACGGTGGGTTGGATATGAAAGAGTGAAGGGTTTTCATAGGTTGGAGGGAGTCAGGGGGCACAGCGGGCCGCCCCCGGGGGGGGGGGCGTGAGATGTTGTGAATGGGTTTGGGGGGGTTTTCCGTTTTCATTTGGGGGTTTTTTTGGGACCAAGTGGGATGTAAGCTCAAGGCCGTTTTGGTAGATATAAACTTTCAAATGAGGTATAAAATAGTAATTTTTTATGTATAATTTTGATGTTTTCAGTCTTTTATACAGATTCTTGAGAAAAAAGTTATTTGCACAAGAAGTTGTTTTTGTTTGTAAATTTTTTTACGTCGGGTTTTTTTAGATGAAATACTTATATATGTTTGCATTTTTGCATACATGCATCTGATTTTGTGATTTTTTGAAAAATTTTTTTGTACGTTTGGGTTTTGTGGTGTGGATGTGGGGTGGGGTGTGGGGGGGGTATGGTTATATATTAATTTATTTTTCTTTTGTTTGAGCCTTTGTCAGGGTCAGACTTATTTAAAACTTATATTGCATGATTATTTTTTTTAAAGTTTTAATTTTGGGCTGTACCCTATACCGGTTTTGGTGTTATGCAATTCTGATGTTAAGTTTTAGTTGAGGGATACAGCAATTTTAGACAGTTTATGACGTAGTCCCCTTTTTCTAAATTTTATAGGGTGTTTGTAACGTAAGAGCTTTTATTTTGGTTTTAAGCTGTATTCTTTTTCTGTTTATTTGATGTTGGGATAGTTCAGCTTATTTTTAGGGGTAAGTATGTAAATTATTTTCAGATTATATGTTAGGTTTTGGTTTTTTTATTAATGTAAGGATGGGATTAACTGATATAATTCTTTGATATTTTATGTTCAAGGTATTGAACCTTGTAGATGTCCAATTTTTAAAAATGAAGGGGGGGGGGGGGGGGGGGGGGGGGGTTTTTTGGGGAAAAGGGGGGGGGGGGGGGGGGGTTATTTTGGGGGGGGTTATAGTTTTTTTTTTTTTTTTTTTTTTGGGTTTTTTTTTAATTGGGTGGTGTAAATTGGGGGGGGTTTTTGGAGAGGGGGAAAAAAGAGTGTTGTGTATGTTGGGAATAAACCTCCTGGGTAAATGGGAAATATTTTAAATAATATTTTAAAAAAAATTTTTAAACTAATTTTTTAAAATAATTTTAAAAAAAAAAAAATTTATAAATTTTTTTCAATTAAAAAACCCTTATTTTCGTGAGGGGAAAAGTTCATTTGGATAGGTTTAAAAGGGAATATTTAAAAATATTAAAATTTTTTACCCGGGTTTTTAAGGGAAGTTTTAACAAAAAATTTTCCCTTTTTCCCCCCTTTTCCCCTTTTTGAAAAAAAGGGAAATTTGTCTGCCCGGGGTTTAGTTAAGGAGGGGAAGTCACCTCCCCCTTTTTCCACCCCTTTTTCCCCCCCCCCCGGGAAAAAGATAGTTTTTCTGCGGCTACTTGTTAAAGGGGAGGGTCGTCTAGCCCCGCTATCCCTCCCTCCCCTTTTCCCCCCCCCAAAGGTGACGTGTGGGCTCTGGTTAAAAGTAAATCACTAACTCACACCCCAAATTACTGAATCATGCCCGCCTTGATTCTAGTGGGTTTTTTTGGTTGAAAAGCTTCACTTTTGCCAATAATAAACTTAGTCCTTTCACTTGCTCTAGGGGACTGTTTAATAATCACCACGTTTTTGAATATTGTACACTACCCTAAAGCGATTATTTAAAGGGTAACCTGTCTATCTTTCCAGCTTGGATTTCAGAGAGGGACCTGGGAACAACGATAAACGGAGAAAGGGCTAAAGTCCAAGACTTTTCCCATTTTGTTGAACTACCCGTGCACCTGTTAAAGGGCAGGGGTAACTCCACAGCAATTTAAAGGGTAAAGAACCTCTTTCCTGCACGGGATAAAATCACGGCGTTCTCTTGAAGAACTACCAGTGGATGGTCCCAACACCTCGACCTTCCCCCCCCCCCCTTTTCATCAGCAAGGGGTACGGTTCAACAACAGGTCACCAACACCCCGACACCATTTAGATATTAGTGTTGAGTTCAAATGTTTTTTATTCTTTTTATTTTTATTTTCTTTCAAATAGGTATACCTTTCTTTTTTTTTTTGTTTTATGTTTGATTTAATAAATAGTGTTTTTTTCTTTTTTGAATTTTTTATTTCTTTTTTTTTTCATTAATTTTTTTTTAGGGGGAGCCGCCTGAGTAATACTGTCTGAAGTTGTTACAGGGTGAGTAAAACCTTCACAAGTGGGACCCCTTCCAGGGTTAATGCTGAATCAAAATTTAATCCATCGAATTCCCTTGGAACTTTAACGCTGCAACCACAAAGGTTACCCCCAGCCATGAGTAATCATTCTTGGTAGGGTACATACAGTATTTTAAAAATTTGGTGAATGTTATAGTTCCAATTTTATTTTTAAATCAATCAGGCGGGTAATTTTTTAATTCTGCCCCTTTTTTGGACTTGAAACACTTTGGGGAAATTTGACCTAGAGACCCAATTTTTATGACAACTTTTTCCTTGGCTCTTTTTTTTTAACAAGGGGAAATTCCTAGGACACTCTTTTATTTTTGGTGAAGATTGGATGGGCAAAGGGGCCCCATTTTACTTATGTTTGCTCAACCGGCTAGAACCCCCTTTGTTTTGTTAAAACATATTGTTTTTAATTTAAGCGGGGTCAAGCCCCGGTTTATTTACAGTTTTAGCAGAGCAGAAATTAACCCCCCGTTTTTCTTTAATCCCGTTTTATTTCCCCATAGTTTAAGTTATCTTTCAAGTATGGATAAAAGCCAGTTTTGGGTGAACGCTGGGCAGTAAGTTTAGGAAAAACAGGAAAAATTTAGAATCTTTCATAGTGCTAAGATCCAGGAAAGACTTAAAGAGAGAGAGAATAGAGAGAGAAAGAAGACCGTTAGAAAGGGAAAGAGAAGAAGAAAAGGAGAGAGAGAGAATGAGAAGAGGAATCCAAGAAAGACAGTTTAGAAAAGGGAAAGAGAAAGAGAAAAAGAGAGAGCGAGAATCGAAAGAGAAGAGAAAAAGGAGAGAGAGAGAAATTGTAAAGAGAAGACACCAATGGAGCATGATAGACGTGATCGTGAAGAGAGAGCTAGAGTACGTGAGGAATCAAGTCTAAGATACGTGAGGAACAGGTTTAATTAAGGGAACTGAGGAAAGAGCAAGGACAGAGAATCTGAGTTAAGAGAGAGAGAAAAGGATCGCGAGCTCGAAACAAACTCGCCTGAAAATAGAGAATAAGAAGTTAACTTTCTCACAACCGCAATTAGATGAAGAGTAAAGGAACAACGTTGCAGCTAGTGCACATATTCCAACACCTTATTTACCTCCTCTTAACAGAGGTGGGAAAGTACATAACTTCATACATTATCAGGTTTGCAAATACGCCTACCCTCTGTGAATGCCTGCTGACACCTGGACTACCAGGTTAGGAATGATAATTTCTGGTACAGCCTTAAATAGTCTATGCAACTTTGTTGCAGGATATCATATGTAATTATACCTACTGACGAAGGCATCCTGAAGCATAACAAAAAACCACAAATTCATACAGGAAAATTTCAGGTATCCAAACCCCCCCCCCCCCTTTAACAGCCTGGCCAGAACTTTCAGCAGTTTACAGGGTAACACTCTTCGTTTGTTCGACTTTGTGATAGAGAAGTTCAGGAATAGATCACAGTTATGAATCTCTATCAAGCTTCATGGTTGCTGGACCAGTTCCTGACAGCTGCTTCCTCACCAAATACAACTTCAACAGAGAACGAACCTGAATTTTAAAGCAGATGAAGTGTCTGAGGCTGCAGACCTTTAATGCTGAGGCTCACAATTCCTATAAACACCTGAAGGGAATCGAACCCTAAGGCAAGGGTTATCTCCAATCCTTAAGAAAATCAAAGCCCCCTCTAATGGAAAGTAAAATGGACATCATTTATATTCCTGTTTTTGTCATTTGTGAGGTGTTAAGGACGATAAACTTCCAGATTGTCCTTCTAGAAAGTGCCAAAAATAGGAAGATGTTTTAAATGACTGTAAAGTACCAAGCACCTTCTTTTCATGAACAGTTAATGGACTTAATGTATCAACATATTACGAGACACTGTATGCACATGTATAGTTATTTCTGATAGCTGTTCCCTAACCTTAAAGAAACTCATTCCTCTGCTATACTATCAGACTACTTGAAACCGTATGGACACTTTCCTACCATCCGTGTTACTTTAGGTCTAAATGGTTTCACAAGGTTGGTTCTGAAGCCGTACTAGCACCCCATCACTTCTAGCTCCGTACTAATAGGTAATGTAAAGAGTGCCATTCTTCTTTCTGAGGTTGACCTTTTCTTCACCAAAGGTGGACATAAGTGTTTCAGATCCTCTTCCTGTGGAGTCAGAGAAGCCCTCGAAAGTTTTCGGTGGGGAGAGATGAAGACAATGACACGTAGAATCATGTGGGATTAAAAACCAGGGATGCCTACTCTCGAAAGCGAGGTAGTAGGACACAAGTTCACTTGTTAGATGAAAGATGAAGATATCACCTCCGATACATAAATGTCTTGACTAGGGCTTATACCAAAGCCCAGGCTCCTCCTACTGCCCATCCTTTGATTTTCCCCTGACTTTTAAAAGCCTTTAGACATATCAAAGGACTCCTTTGTCCAAGTTACCACTAATATGCCCTTCTCTTCAAATTGCCATAATTCCGCTAAACAAAATCAATTATCCAAAGGAAAAACTATTCATATAAAATTTTGAATATATAAAAGGTATCTTGTACAAGTCAGTATTCAAATTAAAATTCAGGACGGACAACTATTCCCATCTTAGTTGTTCCAGTCATTGGCCAGTGAGACTGTTCTTAAAATGGCTCATGACCTTCCAGTGGCCGGACATTTCTGCATCGTAAAAGTTTAAAATTAGGGAAACCAATATTTGGCCTAAAAATGAGTCCTCAGATGCCACTAACTACAGTAGATCGTGTGAGATTGCCAACTGTCATCCTCCCGAGGTACCCAGGCGATACCAATGGACAAGAATGCCTATCATTACGGTACCGTATGAAAGAGTAGCTATTGACATCTGTTGCCTTATCTCCACTTATCAATCTGGGGGACTAGATATATATAAACATATGTTGATTAATGCTTCGAGTTTCCCTGAAGCCATACCTTAAAGTGACCATAACTACTACAGAGGTGCTGAAGCCCTTTTGTCCATCTCTCCAAGTGGGGCATCCCTAGAGAAATTTTGTATCTGACCGTGGGACCACAATTCACATCTGACTTAATGCAACATCAATACCAACTTCTGGGAGTGAAGCCTCTCTTCACCACACCCTATCATCCCGCTGTATAGAGTGATTGAGCGCCAGCATTCGATCTCAAGTCCATTTAAAGGAAACTTTGCTCCCATAAACCTAAGGAGTGGCATCGTTACCTACCCTGCGCTTGTTTGCCATGAGGGAAGTTCCCAGTGGACTCTTTGGGTGTATTTTTCACCTTTTGAACTTCTCTAAGGGAGAACAGGCCAGAGGTCCACTGTCCATCCTTCATGACTTATGGACTAATGAGAGGTAAATGCGAGTTCAGTCTTCTTAGCCAGATTCTCCTTGACCTTAAGATCCAAACTTGAGGAACCTCTGACAAAGTTTTCAAAAACTTACGTTAGTCCAATGGACTCAGTACAAAAGCCTATTTGATTCCAAAAGTCATAGGAGAAGTGTTTAAAATAGTGAAGAAGTTCTATGTACTTTTGCCTATCAAGTCAAATAAATTAATAGTAGCATGGAAAGTGTCCATATAAAGTTATAAAAATTTGTGGGAAATTTTGACTACCTCATAGAATTCCAGGGAAACCAAAGGCTTTATCATATCACACCTTAAGAAATAATACCGAAAAATTCGTAAACTGCCTCCAACTTGACTTAAGTTTTTCCACACGAACTTGATAAGACAACTGTAAGATTAAATGTGCGTAAATGACACCTCTAACTTAGACTATGATGAAGGACCAACATGACATGGTGACTCATGACCACACGTATGCAACCACAATTAATATTAATGAATCTTTGGAATACCAAAAGAGACATGAACTACTTTCAATGTGGGAGTCACTTTTCAGGACGTCTTTACATGATAATACCAGGTGTTACCTCCACGGTGTCCCATAAGATTGACTTAGTGACGGACAGTCCTCATCAAACGAAATTATACCCAGTTCCATTCACCTTAGGGAAGCATTTGAACCGAGAGGTAGAACAAAATATTAAAACTAAAGAACAATGAAACCTTCAGTAACTTCAGATTAGTTCCCAGTATTAAAAAAAAAAAAAAAAAGTCATGGTTAAGAAGGAGGATAATTTAATATAGACTTGCTATTGACTTCAGAGGCCTTAATGCTAATAAACTCGGTGGGATGCTGAGCCTATGGCCCTTAATAGATAGCGAACTACACAATTTTATGAACCTTCCTTCTTTTCAGAGATTGGATATTGCACAGGCATATCATCAAGTAAGTTTAGATCCCTTCATCCAAAGGCATACACCGCTTTTCGCACACTCCAAGGACTGATGCAGTATAGAACTATGCCCCTTCGGTTTGGTACTGCCTTGTGCGCACCTACTGAGATCTGATGATAAAGAGTGCTTGGAAAAGCCAAATGTTTCAGGTTTATTTGAAACATTACGTAATGACATCTACGTGGTGTGCGAACAAATCCAAACATTAACATCATTTTTTGCGTAGGTTACGCACCACAAGGCCTCACTGCCAAGCCGAAAGAAATGCTTCCTTGGTTATAACAAGAATAGATATCTTGGACTGATACTTTCTAATAACACTCTGCAGCCTCTCCCCAGTAAGATCAAAGCTTATTAGAATTTTTAAATTCCCCAAAACCAAGAAACTCATGTGTAGCCTTTCTTGGTTCCTGTAAATTTTATGCACGGTTTATCCGAACTGTGCTGATCTTACAGGCATCTTATCGGACTTCCTTAAAAGTCTGTGAATGAACCTCTTGAACTTTCCGCGTCTCTCGGGAAAAGTTTAATGAGATTATAAAGTATCTTTCGAAAGACCCAATACCTTAAGATTCCAGAATTAAAAAAACATTTTGTCTGAGAACTGATGCTCCAATACTAGCTTAGGTGCGGTGGTTACTACAATACCATGATGTGTACTCCCTTCCCTGTATGCATTCGCTAATGCAGAAACTCCTTCCAGCAGAAACAAGTATCCTCCACAATAGAAAAGGAAATGTTTAAGCCCTTGGTGTGGGGTATCTCCAAACTATAAATTTTATTTGTTTGGGAAAAGAATTCATTTTAGAAACGGACCACGAAACCTTTTGAATACTAGAAACTTTTAAGGGAACCAACAGTCACCTCTTGAGGATGGACAATGGCACTCCAGGCTTATTTTTAAGTTTCCATATTGTGTATATCAAATGGTTCATCCCATTATTTCTCAGACTGGTTAAGTCGTGACAGTCAGTTGAAGATTGGATGGCCTTACACACTACCACATGTTAGAATTGTTTTCGGCTCGACTATTGCTTCTGTGATAGCTTAGCCTTGACTAATGAAGAGTTCTTTTGTGCATGGGGTATAATGATGAGTCCCCTAAGGACCCACTCACGTTACAGCTCTTTCCACCCAGAGCACGATACGACCTACTAAACGCCGATGCCTTCAACACGAACCTTACGTTATCCTTAGCCGCACACGCGCTAAGGATAAAAGAAACCCCTGGCCAAAGACAGGCTCGGTGGCGCCCAGGCTGGTGGACCAGAAAAGTGTGTCACGAATATGCAGCCGCACCATAACCTGAATTGTGAAACACACGCTACCCCGTTTTCCCGCCATTACTACCCCCTCCCTGGAATTGATAGTATGACTGCAGCTCACTTGTTTAAACCCTTTACCTGTCCGAGCACATATTTGAGCACATGCAACCAATTGCAACCAATCATTAGTGACAATAAATGCAATTCTAAGACATAATTATTTGTGAACATTTTAGAGAATATTTATTAAATGGCCAAAAAATGCCCTTTATTGGCCGTAACAAATATGATGCACTCCCGACCATGGTTAAACTGTATTTGACAGATACAGGCAACAAATTTTATGTTAATCCTGACAAAGTATTTGTCTAAAAGAATCATAACATCCTGTTTATAACTGAAAACTAAAGGCATAAATTTACTTTTAAAGGTTTATTCATAAACAACTTGGGTAAACAAAAGGCACAGAAACATTGCTTTTCCATAAATATAAGACATTTAGTAGTAAATGACATTTTATAAAAAATTGAAAAAATGAATACAAAAATATAACAGAGGAATTTAAGCATGGTTGTTGCCTATGGAATTCCAGGAAACAATTCCTCCAAAGAATTTAGAACATAAATAACCTTGCCGAAGGAACAAGCAAAGGAAGAGTAGGTCCTCTTGTTTCTTGGGTTTCAAGTTTACATGAAAGCCTCTTTGGCAGTTACTGGCCTTTTTTTTGTTTTCACAAATTGTATCATTAGACCTTTTTTCTATGCCGTTTGGGAATGTCATCAATGAAAAACCTTGAAGGAGGAAGTTGAAAAACTTGGAGATCTCGGTCCTTGGGTTTCCTTTGGGTTGACTTTTTTTGCAAAATTTGGAGAGGGAAAACCAAAATTCCTTGGGTTCAGTATTTCTCTTTCAAAACACCAATTAAACCCTGTACAACCACCATTGAAAACAAAGATCAATCATATCCAAAGACCCTCAGTACCAGTTTTTTTGCTTTGATGGAGACTTGAAAGAATGCCCACAATCTTTTATCTATGCCCCCCATATGTGCTTTTAAATATTTTTTACACGCGGGACATCAACCCCACCTTTTTTTTGAGCCCCTTCGACCCCTTTTATCTTTGTACGGGTTAAAACCAATTCATTAGCATTAAAGTAACAACCTTACTTCTTTCCACGTACAGCAAGGACACTATCCAATGAACCAAAATCCAACACTCCTTTTCACCTTTTTTTTTTTCCTTCTTTGACAACTAAGTGGGGGTTTTCTAATTCGCGTCCCTTGCAGTCCTTGTACCTGAAATTAAAGTGCATGGATATTTCACAAAGGGGCAAATGGTAAAGAATTTTATCTGCATAAATTCACTGGTTTTGGGTGGTCTTTAGTCTTTTTGCAAGGCAAATAAAAACCCTTGGGAACTTATGGGCATTTTTTTCCCCTCCTCTGTTTAGACTAACACTGTGATAATCAAATGTTGTTTGACCTTGATACATCTTTAGTCATGAAAAATCCATCTCGGGGGGAAAAAAAATTTTTTAAACCCCCATTTACAGGTTTGGGCCCCTAAATTTTTGGAGATTTCCTGCCCTTGTTCCCTTAATCCTCCATTACCTCACAACGATTGTTTTGGTGAGGAACTGTTAGGCATGCTTTTCTTAGAAAAAAAGGGGTCTTACTTTAGGAACCTGTCAGCTGTTGCCTTGGTATTTCATTTTATGAAACTGCCCTTGGGACCAAAACCTTTTTGGGTTTTATAACAGTTGTAAACAGGAGCAATATTATGGGCCCAAAAATCTTCTAAAGAGGGCGGGTGCCCTACTCGAATATCAAAATTTCCCAAAAATTGCTAACTCTTCACTAGGGGTTAAATTGTATTTAAAATCTTTCTGTGTTGCATACAAGTTTTGTTAATACAAAACTTTCTAACATTTTGCAGTAAAAAATTGACAAAATATTGAAAGGTTCCTTATAGTGTTGGTCCCATTTTTAGTCAGGGAATGGGTATTGTTATGTCAAGTTTTCCAGGGGCTTTTTTGTTTTTTGCAGTTTGTTTCATCTACTCAACCCCATCATCTTTAAATGCTTGTTTTCGTACATTTCTTCGTTTTACATTAAATTGCCCACTTCTTTAGACAAATTTTCATGTTCATCTTATTGAAGAAGCATCATTTGCCTGTGGTCAAATCATCTCCGAAACCACTTTCCCCATTAGGGGCACTGTCTCATTAACTCTGGGACGATGTAATCCCTTTTTCTTTGAGCCCCCTTTATCCAAAAACACATTTGTTTTCAATGAAATGAACAAAAAAACAAAATGAGCATTCCATAACAATTTATAAAATTTTTCAAGGTAAAATTACTCATAATCAATGAAATTTTATTCGCATGCAATTGTTAGCTATCAGTGACAAAAACGGTCTAATTTTGATCTGTTAACCATGAATATGAACCTTCTTTGGCCCCTTTTTACACCATTTTCAGGCTGAGCCCAAATTGATACAAAAACAGTAAGTGATAATCTCCATTGTCGGCCGGGGCCTAGTATTATACCAAAAAGGGAAAAAAAACTTCAAGTGCATTTTTGTTCTTCTCAAACCCCAGGCAAATTTATTTACATCTCAAAATGAAGTTTAAAAAATTCAAAAAATCACTGGGGAAACATTCAGAAACTTACCGACATTCTGGAGGGTTAAATTGGGGAAATAGCAGAAAGGGGTCAAAAAGCTCCTCCTTTAACAATTTAAACAGTACTGAACACCGAGGAGCTCCCACCCTAGCCCAAAGGGCGTACCCGAGTGACGCCCCCTTTAAGCTCCGCCCAGAAGGTGTGTGATTGGGGAGAGGCGAGAAGCTCTGGGACATAGCTTTGTTCTTTTCCCATGAAAACCACTTTTGGTGCCTCATTATTGAGCACCGCCCGGAAAGGGTAAAACAAACCCCGGCCTCCACGGGAAGGGTTTTGGTAACTCAGAATAACTCGAGGCTGACGTGGGGCGCAAATTATAATGTTATTTAATTCAAGATTTGCTAATTAGGATTCAAAAGCGTCAAACCCGGGGGGGTATTATTTCCAATCCACCACTCCCAAAAAGGACCACGGGGGTGTTTTTATTTTGTTCATTAAAGGAGTTAACATTTAAAAAAAAAAAATTTAAAAAAAAAAATTGTTCTTATTTTTGATTAACACAACAGAGATAACATTGGGAACTTAGCGATGTGAAGATGCAGGTCTCCTGGGTACACTGTCTGGTACCTAACATAACAAGGTCTTGGAAAAAGACCCCGGCCGGACAAACCGGGGGTTGGGATGAACCCAACAAATTTGGTGTCTTTAATCAAAAACGTTTCGCCACACGGGTTTTCATTTTTTAAGAGGGAGCAGCAAGGGGAGAGAATGTAAAAGGTGATGTAAATTTTAATCATCTGATCCCCGAAAGGTATCCCCGTGATCCCAGAAAGGTACCCCGTTCCCAGAAAGGGATCCCCCTGATCCCAGAAGGTATCCCCCTGATCCCCAAAAGGGACCCGGTTGA
>NC_069465.1:27636070-27643130 GCF_026875155.1 Cherax quadricarinatus | reverse complement strand
GCCCCTTTTGCGTTAAAAAGTGAGGTTTGTTCTATTTTTAATTTGTATTTTTATATTATATTTTCCCTAGTTGTACTTTATTCTTTTCCACAAACAAGCAAAAAAACTTCATTTATGTTAGTAGGGATTACCCTACATCCCAAAAATACCTAGCTTTTAACTTGTCCAAAACTTCCTCCCACTACAGAATCAGTATAAACTCAACACACAACTCAATATAAATAACCATAATTTAAACCTGAAGATATTGATCACTTGACCGATCAAAACCTCCATAATCTGACCCCCAATAAAAAACCTTTTGGAAAAGTAACCCTTTTTTTACACAGCATCACAAGCCACCACATCCAAAACAATCAAAAGTCTATCGACTTAACACAACTCGGTCCTTAAAAAACACTATGATACCCCTAGACTCCCTTGAATCATAAAGACACCCCTTCTCCTGCTTTTTTTCTTACTGAGACCTGGCTTAAGCAGGAACAATAGATATCAAAACCCCTACCGGGATACACAGCAATTCACAACTGCGCCCCAAACAAGTTGGGGGGGTATTGCATTTTTACCTAACCAATTATCTTTCTTACCCCACTTGCTTTAGTGATGAATAGGGGAATACTTTTTTTGAAATTTTTAAACGTAGAAAACCTTAAGAGGGGCCTAAACAATGGGTGCCATTCCCCGGTACCCCTCACACAAACATCCCAAAAATTTTTCAGTGAAAATTTAAAGTCACTAATAAAAACAGACAAATAAATAACACCACCTTCTCTTGCTAGACTTCCCCCAACAACCTTTGGGTTACAATTATCGGCCCCGTAACGATTTCATCAACAATAGAAAAACCTTCTAACCAACAAACAAACCCCAGGCCTCACTGAACAGGAACCATAAATAGCCCCAAATGGACCAAAATACTACCCCCCAAAAAACAGGATAATCACAGATGCACAAGGCCCTACCCTCCCTTTCCCCGACAAAACATTAGTAAAACCCCACTTTTAATACAAAAAAAGTCCCTTTAGGGCCCATGACAGGCTCAAATAAGGAAGTTCACCCCCTACCTAGAGACTGTTGATGGCCTACAGAATTCCCCGGGCCAATGGTATTGATGACGGGACAACATTTTTCTTAACAAATTAAATTAGCTATACAACAAACATTGTCCATAAAAAAAAACAGATCAAAAAAATGGTTTGGGTTCCCCCATGGTAACCAGACCTTCTAAAAATCCTTTGACAAAAACACCAATAAAAAAAGCAATATAGACAGGGCTTAATACAAAAAGTACCCCTTTAAACACTATTCATCAGCTTCATAAAAAGTAATTAAAAATCCAAACAACTATACTCCCATAGATTCACAACCTAGAGGAGATATAAAAAAGACGGGGAAAACACTCTCTCGGGATTCTAGGGGCCCCAAACTGAGAAAAACCAAAGAATATTTTTCCTAAAAAACCTAAGAAACACCACTCCCCCCTTGCCCCACAGCTAAAAGAAAAAAACACTTCTTCTCAACCATGGGTCTAACTCGCCAGAAATCCCCATACCAAACCCCCATGGGGGCTACCTGAGGGGTTTCCCTAATTCCTTCTTCTTGCACCAAGAGCCCACAAAGTCACTAGATTAAAAAAAGTCATTTAAAAAATAACTCGGGAATCGTCCATGTCCCACCTTACTGTACAAGCGAGTGGCCTAGTCCTTTTTTCGCATGCTATTTCATTCTTTTAAAAAAGTTTAAGCAGCCCCTTTTCCCGAAAACTATCAAGATGGAAAGGGTTTACACCAATACATAAAGGTGGGGGACCCTACAGACTAAAAAAACTATGGGCCAATATCTAACTTCCCATTGCTACCAAAAATCTTTGAAAAATTTCCCGTGACGGGACGTATTCTTTATAACGCTCAAAACAACTAAAAACCCCCTTAAAAATTTGGATTCAGGAAAAAAAAACACAATGTGCAATCAAAAAAATCAGATGCTTTAACGCATTGGAAAAATAAGGGAAACCATTTAGAATTTTTATTGGCCAAAGAAAAGCTTTTGACACAGTAGCCCCCACATCCTCCCCACAAACTTGTCATTACGGTAAAAAGAGGCCAGCGCTTGTTTTTTTTTAAAATCTTACTTCAAATAGATCAAAAGTCCCTTTAAAGACACACTCACAACACGGCCCAACCCAATTTTCCGGGGGAAGTGCCCCGGTCCCCTGCTCTTCCTCATATACACAAGCCCTTCCAAACGTATCCCAACCCGAAACCCATTCTCTTTGCTGATGACACGATTTTTGCATCTCTCACCCAATCTTGCCCCCCCAAAACCCCATTTTTAATGGGGGCTGTTTAAAAAATATCGACTTGGATGACACCAATAAAATTACGCTTAACCTGACAAAACCTACTAAAATTTTTGGTAGCAGCAGAATGCACAAATTAAAATTTAAAATTGGGCAACACTCTAATTACCAGAAATAATGGGGGCAAATTTTCCCAGGCTTAACTTGACAAGTACCTGAATTTTTACACCCCTATCCACAATAACCAAAAAAGTATCCAAAAAGGGGTTTGGGCCTTCCAAGATGGGGAAATACGTGCCGCAAAATGCCCCTTTTCACACTATACCACTCACTTATTTATCCATACCCACCTTGCTATTTTTGCTTTTGGGGGTCAACTGCAGCAAACCCCCCTAAACTAAAATAAAAAACCCCAAAAAAAGCTGCAGCAAGAATAATCACAAACCCATCCTGCAACACCCCCCCCCCCCCTTATAGACCAAACTTTTCTCCCATTCGTACACCAAAACTTACTCTGTGCAATCACATTACGGGGCCCTTAAACCAATATCAACCTGACCAAAAAAGCTTCTTGATAGTTGTGACAGAACCCAAAAGGCATACACCCGACAAAAAACACTCTACGACATTTCCCCCTGTCCGCTAAAAATTTACAAAAATTCAATGTAGTCAAAGGCCCCAAAATCTGGAATACCCTACCCAGAACTCTAAATGCAACACTTCACACCTTCAAAACTACCCTTAGAAAACATCTTTCTCCTAAAACACCCGTCAAAAATAAACTACCGAAAAACCCCCTGGTGGTTCCATTACACTCACTACTCATTTGACCATAAACAGAAAAAATTAATCTCAATTAAAATAAAAATCCGTATACTCCAATACTGAAACTTGTACGTGCCAAAACAAAAGCATTCACATTGCTAAAAACCCAAAAAACTAGTATTTGGGGTCACTTAGCCAAATACCAACTTTACCCATAATTGTAATATTTTAAAATTAAAGAAAAAAAAACTAATTTCCCCCGAACCCTACCATGCAACGTTCTAGTGGTACACTCTGTAATCACAATTTTACTACATGTAAACCACACAAAAACCCAAAATTTCTGTAAATTCAACTTGTAATCCTTTAGAGAAAAATTGAATTTGAATTTGAATTTAAAGGAAATTTGTGTAAGAGAGGATTCAAAGACGGCGATGTTCGGTTGGAAGAGGGAAGACGTTTTAGCAGAAAAACCATCGTGGGTGGCTTGCTCTCTGATGGACAGAAAAGAGTTTTTGTTAAAGGTTGGCAACCCTAACACTATTTTTTGTGCTCCCAAAGTCTTCGAAAGAGATCGACCAGTTTCTCCCCGAAGTATTGAAGAGGCAGGGGGGAGCAAGAAAAGAGTAGACACCAGGAAAATCTGTAAAGGGAGAGAGGTATGAACGAATTGTGGAAGAGTTTTTCTTTCGGGAAAGGAAAAAATTGATGTCTAAGGACGGAGAGAATTGTTTTAGATTAGAAAGACCGGAAATGTAGGGAAGGCAGAGGGTAGAAGAGTTCCCATGGTAGAGAATTTTTGGGGGAAAGAAATTTCGTTTTTTGCACGTGAGAGGGCAGAGGTCTATGAAAGGGGGAAGGGGGCCAGATGGGGGAAAAAATTTGAAGAGTGGAAATTTTTGCTGGAAGGAACTGAGGATCACATATGCGGAGGGCATGGAGAAAGAGGGAGATAAGAACACTTTTCTTGACAGGGGAAGCATGATAGGAAAAGTAGTCAATGTACATGCCACAGTGCATAGGTTAATGGTAAACGGAAAAGGAAAAACCTGTATCTGAGTGGTGGACATGGACATCAAGGAAAGGAAGCAAGGAATTAGATTCCCATTCAGCTTTAAACCTAATGGAAGGGGCAAGATTATTAAGAGCTTCAAGAAAAGGTTGGAAGAGACTGGAGTCATGAGGCCACAGAGCAAAGATGTCATCCACATAGCAGAGCCAGAGTGAAGGTTGCACATCGAGGGTGGGAAGAAGAACAGTCTCGAAGTATTCCATGTAAAGATTAGCAAGGACAGGAGAGAGAGGAGAGCCCATAGCGACACCAAAGGTTTGAGAATAATATTTCCCTTGGAAGGAAGAGGCGGATCAGATCCCCACTGATGTCTTTCTTGATCTGATCCGCCTCTGTGTGGACTCTAACTACTTTTCCTTCCAAGGGAAATATTATTCTCAAACCTTTATTCGGAATGCCATACACATGATACTAGGAAGAACCACATGCATCGTAGAACTGCTAAGTGTTCTGCGGACCAGCTCCAAGCAGATCGTGTTTACACGGCGTCCATGTCGGTCCGCCATTTTGGGTACCTAGGTGCACCAACCGCCACCTGGGAACAACAATAGTAATCTCAGAAAGCATCCTTCCTACCCGCAGGTTGAGAGACGAATGACACACACACACAGTTTACTACAAGGCGAGAGAAGGGTTCACCTACGGCAATTGGTAAGAGGGGCACAGGAGGAGGTTTTTTGCAGGTTTTCCAATGATCTGGCAAATGGCACAGTTTCTCAAATACTCAGTCATCTTGGGCCAGAAGAAATATTTGGCTAATTTTCCTCGAGTCTAATTCCCAAGTGTCTGCCCATGGGGCTAGAATGGGCCACTTCCAATGCTAAGTCCCAAAATCGGACAGGTAAAACCAAAACTTGCTTTAGCTTGAGACATGGATTAGCTGAAGAAGTAGTCGACGGAAATGTCTTCATCAGGATACCTTCAGAGTAATAAAAACATTCTTCCTTACCAGCAGCTTGATCTCTTGCCTGTTTCAATGATGGGTCTTCTAGCTGTTCTATCACTAAATTGTCCCAATTAAAGTTGTTACTCTGTAAAGGGGTAAAGTCTACCACCTGGAACTTGGGAAACTGATTTTCGACTTTGGGTTGATCATCGGCACTGAACAGAGCATCCAAACCCCAATCTGAGGACTCATCATCAGTAGTAGTCAGTGGTTCCAAATTTTTAGCCATAGCCCTTGTTATAGCTGTAAGAAGGAATAGATGAGGACCTTCCTTACACCCTTCAGTGGCATAAGTCTCACCCGAGAACTTCTCTATAACATAAGGTTCTCGGCAAATTCCTCCTCCTCCTAGATCATTACCCACCATTAGATCCATGTACTTGATGGGAAAGTCATTATCGGAAAAGCCCACAACAGCTTCACCTTGATATGAATCTATGCTCACATACACCTTATGAATGGGTACTCTCATGATGGTGCCACCGTAACCTTCTAGCAGAACATCCAGGTTAATATAGGTGTTATCATTTAAAGGAAGTACTCCTCTTCTCAGTAAGGTCAGATAGCTTCCCGTAACCCGATAGGATACTATGTCTACAATTTGGTCCTCTGAAATTCTAGCCTTACCCTTGAAAAAGTAAGGAAGCATGGCCTCCGAAACTTTGTCAGTGAGCATCTCAGAGAGAATTGGGCCCACTTCGATTTGGGGGGTCTGATCCACTAAAGCTCGCTCTTTGTGGGGGCTCCCCTCTTTCTCTTTCTTCAACTTGGATGACATCATATGTACAGGTAATGTTTCTGAACCTGACCGCCTAGAGTCTCGATTCAATTGGAAACATGAATGCCTCCAATGGCCTAGTTTCTGGCAATAAGAGCAAGTTGGTCTTCTTCTTGGTGTATCTGTCTCATTAAAAGATGGTCTTCCTTTATCATTACCAGGGACGACATTAGAGTAGGTTTTTGCTGAATGAAGAGGCCAGGTCCACTTATCAGTTTTCCTAGGAGAGAAGGGCTGACTCTTTGAAGAACATAACCTGGCTTTTTCTCTAGACACTTTTTCTTTTGTCAATTGAGAGGTAATTGTTACACAGAAATGGTGGGACAGCTGAGGGCTAGAGGCTTGTCTAAGGGCAAAGGCAAAAGTTACACTCATCTCAAGCAAAAACAGGCCACCTAGCAGAGGCGTTGTAAGGGCAGGGCGGGATCCGGGCCTCCCCAGGTGACACCATTTATGGGGTGACACCATAGAGCCTCTAAAAAAGGTGACACTAATGACCAAAACTTTGCTGCAGCAGCCTAAGACAAAAATTCCTCGTTTCTATATAGCCTATTATAGGATTACAAGTACAAACAAGCCTGTATAGGGAAAATCATTGATTTTGATGATGTGGCAGATGATTTTGCAGGATTGAAGGCAAGGAAATGAAATGTCAGATTCTTTGAAATGTTACCTGTACTCAAGGTTAAATCACAACTAGTGTTTTTCTTTATTTTTCAATTTTTTTTCACTGTTGAGGAATGATAAATGTAAGATCTGTTGGTTGTACTCAAAGTGGTATTTGAGTTTATATTTCCTCAATATTACTATGATTATTTATTTTATCATTAATAAAGTTCAGTTTATGGCCTTTAAACATTCTCATTGCTAAACATTAGTCACTGGTCATGCAGTTTAGTTTAATATGTTTATTATGCACCCCATACCCATCCTGTGGGCGGTAGTCAAAAGATTACAGAGGTACATAATTGGTCCAGGGATTGGACTCCAAAGTTTTGGTAGCTGAGCAAGTTGCAGAGGTAATGAATTCACAATTTACAAAGGTAATGAACTCACAATTTACAAAGGTAATGAACTCCGGGTAGGTCTAGTCACAATCATGACAAGTTACAAAGGTATTTACAGATTACAGAGGTACGTAATGGGTCCATGGACTAGGCCCCAAAGTTTTGATGGCTGAACTAGGTACAAGGTAATGAA
>NC_069465.1:27626070-27633570 GCF_026875155.1 Cherax quadricarinatus | reverse complement strand
AAAAATGGTAACTAACACACACACACAGACACACACATACACACCACACACACACACACACACACAAAACCACACACACACACACACACACACAACCCACACACACACACACACAATGCACACATGTGGTAATGCTTTATTTACAGCTAGCAAAGTCAGGGTATTTCTCCAGAATGGTCTGTAATATACCACAGTGGATAAAATACCTTAGCCATTTTTTGAACACTTCTGAGTGGGGTTGTTTCTAATTCATTAATTTTATCACACTCCAGTACATAATGACGCAGGGTGTGACAATAGTCCATCTGGCAAAGTTTACATTTCGTTTGGCTACATTGGTGGTAGTGATTTTAACCTGCCCAAAAATACTTGTAACCCAGCCGGAGCCGGGCAGTAGTGACATCCCCAAGAGTCTGCTTTTTTTTGTTGGATGCACCATAGACATGTGGCTCCTCCCGCATGATAGAATGATGAAGATGGACTCCCCTGGTGTCAATCTCCCTGAGCCTTAAGTCCATAAAATTCAGTTGAAGTTCTTTTTGTATTATTGTTCTCAAACTACTACCTGACAAGCCAAGATTGTAATCTAAATCCCTCTTCGAAAGCATACAGCTTAGCCAATTTATCAGTTCTATCATGCATCTGAAGACCAATGTGAGATGGAATCCACAGCATGTGCACTCTGACTCCACTGTCCACAATCCTACCATACCTGTGTCTGGCTTCTGACACAAGCATGCCACAATTTATGCTTAATGAGTTGAGAGCATTTATGGATGACAGAGAATCAGTTACAATTAAACTCTCAATCTTTGATACATAGATGCATTTCAGTGCAAGGAGTATGGCAAACAGTTCTGTCTGAAGGGTAGAGGTCCAATTATTGAAGCGTGCTCCAATTTCTTTAAGAGAGCCATCACTCTGTACAACAGCAGCACTACCAGCTGCACCAGTGGATTGGTGAACAGAACCATCAGCGTAAATAATTTGCGAGAGTGTGTGCTGTGTGACTAAGTTATCAATACAGCTTAAGGCCTCATGTTTGGCTTCAAGGCGAATTTTTGGTTGTGATTTAAGAAGTAGTTTGGGGGGAAATGGAGGAATGGTAGTTTGGAATCGCGTAATATTCCATGGAGCGGAGAAGTGCTGCTGTTGCCTTACTTGACGTAGATCATGTATTTGATTCATGCGGAGGTCGGTTTCCAGATTTTCGATCCATCTGGAGGAGTGTTCACCAGTGCTGAGGAAAGTTTGGAGGGCTTCTGTGCAGGGGTTTGAATGAGCTTGCCTGAGCATATTAACCCCAATTAGGATATTTCTTTCAGTAACACGATCTCTGATGAGCAGTGATGTAACTGGAGTTTACTACCCCCATCCCCCAGCCCTTGGATTTCATGGGGCGACACCAAAGATGCTGCCCTGGGTGCCACCAACTCTAGCGACGCCTCTGCCACCCAGGGCTATCCCAGTCAAAACAGAAAGCGCTAAACCAGCATTTGTATTTCAGTGGGTTGGTTAACAGAAAGTTAGGCAAAAATCCTAGTTGGGAAAATATATCTATTTATTCAACGTAACACTATACACACCCTCTAGAAACACCTTCATCTATCTTCTATCCTAAATGTCCAAATGACAGTACACAAGGCGGCTGGAGGTCCATCCACAATAAGCACAAGGCCTAGTCAGTGCCAGGCCAACTCTACTCCACTACCAACCCCATTTCTTATTTCCTCACTCATCCCACAGCACCCTGACCATGTCAGAGCCTAGGTGAGCATACAGGTAAACCATAGAAGAGCCTATGGCTTGAGTTAGCTAAACCATAGGAATACACAACTAAAACTTAGCTTAAATACACAGCATCTCTGACTCCAGCCTCCATGCCATGCTGACTCCACATGACTCCTCCCAGCTATGCTTACCCCATGTACCCAAACACAGTTGGAAAATAAATACCTAGCAGGATTTTTTATAATTGTAGTTTAAGCTACTTTACAGTACCCCAAAAGCACCTTATGAATTATAAAATTATGCTTTACAATTATAACAATCCTACTATTATGTCACCCTTTTCTACTGTATATACTTAACAATGTCATACAGAACCCTGCATAACACCCCCACCCCCAGACCATAGGTCTCACTCTGCTAGCGGGGTCCCTATCATGGGAATTTGATTCAATGTCACCTTCCAAATGCATGTCATCCCCAGAATTTTCACTAGTGTCAGCCATTGTGGGATATAATAGCACCAAATCTTGCTATCAGCCAAAGAATTTACTGATATAAAATAATAAAGCACACAGCAAAGTACATACACTGAAGTAGTATATTCACAATGAGTGATTTTCATGTGACTCCCTAAAATTAAACAGGATTGCACACAACAAGAAAATCCTGGCAGAATAATAGAGCTATTGCACATGCAAAGGAAAATTATTCCCAGAAAATTAGATATTCATAACCCCCCTAAAAATCAGCAAGATTGAATTTGCAAGGGTAAATTATGCACAAAATATCAGGTATTAATAACACCATAAAAATCAACAATATTGCACACAAAGGTAAATTATTCACAGGGTATTAGTTAATAATAACACCCTGAAAACCAGCAATATTACAAACAAAGGTAAATTATTATTTTAGTGTGAGTGTTATAGTGAATGCTTCCTCTGACCAACCCAGTAAAGAATGATTATTGACTTTCCAGGTTGCAAACTTGAATTACCACATAAAATTTGATAATTTTCCCATACACAGGCACCCGTGTTATGCAGAAAAGGTGGGACAGCTGGGGGCTAGAACCTTGTCTATGGGCAAAAGTAAAAGTTACACACTGGACACTGGACAATCACCTAAAGTCAGTTCCTGATCAGCCGGGCTGTGGCTCGTACGTTGGTTTGCGTGCAGCCAGCAGCAACAGCCTGGTTGATCAGGGGCTGATCCACCAGGAGGCCTGGTCACAGACCGGGCCGCGGGGGCGTTGACCCCCGAAACTCTCTCCAGGTAAACTCCAGGTAGGTAAACATCTCAAGCATAAACAGGCAACCCAGGGCTATCCCAGTCAAAACAGAAAGTGCTAAACGAGAAAATTTTCCCTTCAGGGGTTTGGGTTAACGGGAGGGTTGGGCAAAAACCCTAGTCAGGAAAATTTTATCTATTTATTAAAAACATAACATATATACCCCACTCTAGAAACACCTTTATCTATTTTCCCTAATTAAACCCCAAATGGGGGTTCAAAGAAATAGCGGGTTTTGGGGGTCCAGCCACCAAAAAACACCAGGCTGGGAGCATCAGGCGGGCACTATTTACACTAAAACCCCATTTTTATTTCCTCACTCTTTCCCCAGCACCCACCATGTCAGACTGGGTTTGAGCACAGGTAAGCCTTTAAAGGGCCCTAGGGCCCTTAAATTTTGGCTAAACTAAAGGAATAACAACTACAAAACTTAGCTTAAATCCCCCTGTGACTCCACGTGATCCAGCCACGCTTCCCCAGTATCCAAAAAAGTTGGAAAATAAAATCCCTGGCAGGTTTTCTTTATTTTTTAAATTTTTAAAACCTACTTTAAGTGCCCCCAAAAAAAACACTTTATGAATTAAAAAAATTAGCTTTACAATTAAAACCCAAAGCCCCCCTTTATTTTATTTTAAATGAAAAACCCCAAACTTTCTAATGTGAAAAAAAATAACATTTTCAATGTCTTGGGAACGGGGAACCCCTGCATAAAGTTATTTTCGAAGTGATCAGCTGGGGAAGCAGAGGCCTACATTTGCAGGCTGGGTTCGATGACAAAAGACTTTCCCCTCGCCCGTCAGAGGTTAGGGAAATTCTTTTTAAAAGGGAATTATAGAGCCATTTTCTATTGCCGGGAAAAATTTACCCATTTTGGTTAGGAAAGTTTTTGTAGAGGGGGAAAGGGTTTATGTTTGTTTAACTTACAAAAAAGAAAGTATACTCTTTTAAATGATCTTTTTAAACCCCCTCATAATCGGCTTATTGTCATAAGGGAGAGCTGCATTTACATTGTTGAGCCTTCCCCTTAAGAGTGGTTTTTGAAGTAAGGTACCCCAATGTTCTCGGGGGCCCTTTCCAAGTGTGTTGTTTCAAATGTGCCGAAGTGCCCAAGCTGTTTCAAAAAACCGGGGAAACTTTTTGGGGGCACCCCCTGTGCAGGTCAAAGGTCAAGTTGGAGGGGTTTTGTTTGGACTTTCTAGGCCAACCCCTCCCCACCTTCCCTCCACTACGATTTATACACTTCGAAGTCAAACATTTTGTTTTCCCTTCTTTCTAAAGTCCCAACCCCTCCTTAGCCCTTTGAACAATAGTTTTGGTAAAACCCCCACTTCTCCAATTTCCAAAAATGTGATTCTCTGCATTATATTTACACCAAAACCTTGCCCTCAGAAATGGCTTCCCTGGGCCCCCAGGCATCTCCCCGTTGAACCCCTCAAAACCCTTTCTTCCCCCCTTTAAGAGTTTTTTACAAATATACTCTCAAAATTTCCCCCCTTTGCTTCCACGGCCCCCGTTCTTTGTTCAACCCGATCCTAAGTCCCCCATCACCCCTTTTTTTCCTCATCAGTTCTATGATTCACCTACTTCTTTTATAGACCCTTTTGGTGGGGCAATTTCCCCTCCTAAATATCTGAAAACATTTCCACCCCCTACTCTTCCCTCCAATTTGATATCCAATCTTTGCCAAACCCAAACTTTTTGTTATCCTCAAACCTTACTTTTCCCATATTCACTTTTTAAATTTTTTTATTTTTACATACCCTACCAAAAATTTATCCAAAACCCCTGCAACTTCTCTTAAAAATTTTCCCAAAAGCAAAGTGTCATCAGCAGAGAAACTGTGACAATCCACTCTGTGTTTGATTTTTTATCTTTTAATCCACACTTCTTGCCAAGACCCTCGCATTCACTTCTCTTACAACTCATCTATAAATATATTGAACAACCACGGTGACATCACACATCCTTGCCTAAGACCTACTTCTACTGGGAAATAATCTCCCTCCCCTCCTACTTTACTCTAAGTGAAAAAAATTTACAGGATGGGAAGTTGCACTCTCCTGTTGTCATGTGGGTACAGCACTTTTTGAAATGGTCAAAGGGCATGTCCCACCTGTTTTCCCAGATATGCCCTGCCTGCAGATACCAAAGGCATAGTATTTACATAGTTGAAATTTTCTTTTGCTAGGATTTATTGTAGCTGCATTCACTGTATTCTTCAGTACAGGAAAAACTGTGCTATAACTTAAATTGCCAGGCACACCATCAAAAGGGGACAAAAAGATACAAAAATCCAGGGACAGGGAAACCTGGATGCCACAGCCACCCAAGAGGGAGAGGTTTTTTACTGTCAGAAAGGAAAAAAAACTGGCAGGAAATAGCGGAAATCGTACACAAAATCCAGTCATTCATGGAGTGGAACCACAGTCGATGGCCTCCACTCCAAACAAACAGATACAGATACTAATGCCGGAAAAAAAGAGTTCCCAATACCACCAATACCACCAGTCCGATGACATTCTTCTTTGCAAATAACAGGGTCAAAAGCCAGCAACCAAACAACAAAAATACCTTTCATCCGTGGACTGCTTGCAGAGGCAAATGCAATGTTCGTGGCTTTTACAGAGACCCACATAAAGGATCACTTGGACAACGATATTTGGATCCCATGGTACAAAATATACAGTGGTACAAAGGAACAGGAAAGGGGGTTGGCCAAAGCCTTGTTTGCAGAGCAAATTTTGGAATTTTAAAATTAATAAGAATTAAAATAAGCAAAAGAAAAATAATTCATCCGTTTTTTGGAAAACATTAATTTAAAAAGAAAACAAGCAAATGGAGTATTAAAAAGAACAAAAAAGCTACAAAAAATTTTAAAAAAATAATGATACTATAATAAAGAGATACAATTTAGAATACAATTTTTAGTCATTATTTAGTTTTTTAGTTGTTGGTGAGTAAAATGATTTTTGAGAAGGAGACTTGAATTTAAAACAGGTTTCTTTTATATTCACAAGGGAATGGAAATTCCAGATTTTAGGCCTTTCATGTGCATTGAGTTTTTGCGTAGCGTGAGATGGAGACGAGGAACATCAAACAGTGATCTGTCTTGTGTTATGGTCATGTGTTCTGTTGGGTTGGTAAGGAGATGTTTGAGGGGAGGGTTTATGTCGGAGTTAAGTGTTCTAGTATGTAGTAGGTTTCAGTAATAAGTATGATGGTTTTGGATGGTGAGTAGATTTGAGTTTGAATATTGGTGGAGTGTGCTGCGTAGTGGGAATTTGTTTTTCATTTGACTGCAGCCCTTTTTTTGGGTGATTAGTGGTCTGAGATGGTTTATTGTTGTTGAGCCCATGCACAATTTTCCCAAGGGTGTAAAAAAAGTGAGTGATTTTGGGCCGGGAGGGCGACTGTGGTATAGTACGTATCTTTGTTAGTATCCCTACGGTTTTGGAAATTTTTTTGGGAAATTTGTTGTTATTGTTTAAAATTTGATCTTTTTTAAAGGGTGGTTTTGGGAAATTTTCCTCTGTGAGTTTTGTGATAGGTGACCCATTTATTATTATGTTTAAAAGGCACATCTGAGTCTTTTACCAAAATGAATGTAGTAGGTTTTGTCATGTTTAGAGCAAGTTTGGTTGGTCCTCATCCAGGTTGATATTTTCTGTAATTTGGTTTTAAAATATTGGCTAGCATGATGGGTGGGGTGAGAGTAGGGTATGTGTTTTTCAAATTTCAAAAAGTGTGGGTTGAGTGTTTCGATGATTTTTTTAGGTATTTGTTAAGAAGGAGAAAAGGCCCTTTTGACACTTCCCCGGGGGGCACCAACTGTAATTTTGGGTGGGGAAGAGTTTCCCCCTTTGTTCATATTGGCTTTGTTGCTGAGTATGACTTTAGGTAGGAGGGTGGCCCTCTTTTACCATAGTGCGACAATTTTATATGGAGCAAGTCGTGGTAAAAAGATCGAAAGCTTTTGTAAGTTTATTCCTCTTAGGTTATTCCTCTAAAAAAAGGAGGGTGATGTAAAAAAGAAAGGAAAAGGGGCTCCCTTTTCAGGCGAGGAAAAAAAAATAACACAGCGGTAAAAGAGGTCAATATATCTGAAAAGGTAGGGGGAAAACCCGGTAGGAAATAGAAAAAATCGAACTTTAAATAAAAGGAATCTTATAGGAGTCGGGGAAACGCGGGAGGGAATAAAAGCCATAAATGAAAACGAAGAAACCCAAAGTATTTCTTTTCCCATGCCCCAAAAAAGTCGGAAAAAAACGTCCCTATTGGGCCCCCTTTCTTTAAACAAAATGGGTCCACACAGATGACGCAAAGGAAAAAGGTGATACTTAAGTCCCCAAAATGACTCAGTTTTTGCAAGCCACAACCAGACTGAGGTGAAGATAAATTAATTTTTTATGAGACAGCCACATATTTTGGTTAAAAACAAAACCTTCTGAGTTATCTGGCCAAAAAGAATTTGGGTAAAA
>NC_069465.1:27594566-27625570 GCF_026875155.1 Cherax quadricarinatus | reverse complement strand
GCATGGGTGATGAGTGTTGCAACGAGGAGATGACTGGAGGCAGTGGAGATGTCATGTCTGAGGGCAATGTGTGGTGTGAATATAATGCAGAGAATTCACAGTTTGGAAATTAGGAGAAGTGTGGGATTACCAAAACTATTGTTCAAAGGGCTAAGGAGGGGTTCGGACATTTAGAAAGAATGGAACAAAATAGATTGACTTCGAGAGTGTATAAATCTGTAGTGGAGGGAAGGTGGGGTAGGGGTTGGCCTAGAAAGTCATCAACCTCTCCAACTTTGACCTTTGACCTGCACAGGGCTGCCTCATTAGTTCCCAGGTTCTGTGAAACAGACTTGGACACTTCGGCACATTTGAGAATCAGACACGAGCTATGAGATGGCCTCGAGAACATTGGGCTACCTTACTTCACACCACTCTTGTACACGAAAATCACTCACTACGAAAGCAAAAGACTTGGCAGACGATGCACCATCCCCCCAATGAAAAGCAGGGGTGTCACTAGCACGTTAAGAGAACATACAAAAAGTGTCAGGGGCCCGAGACTGTTCAACTGCCTCCCAGCACACATAAGGGGGATTACCAACAGACCCCTGGCAGTCTTCAAGCTGGCACTGGACAAGCACCTAAAGTCAGTTCCTGATCAGCCGGGCTGTGGCTCGTACGCTTGTTTGCGTGCAGCCAGCAGCAACAGCCTGGTTGATCAGGCTCTGATCCACCAGGAGGCCTGGTCACAGACCGGGCCGCGGGGGCGTTGATCCCCGGAACTCTCTCCAGGTAAACTCTTAAGGGTAAGGCTCAATCATGTACTGCAGCTCTCCCTTATGACAAGTATGCAGATTATGAGGGAGTTAAGAAGATCATTTTAAAAGAGTATGACTTACTTTCTGTAAGTTATCAGCATACCTTCCACTCTCTACAAAGACTGCCTAGCCAAACATGGGTAGAATTTGCCCGGCAAAAGAAAATGGCTCTATAATTCTTTCAAGAAGAATTTCATAACTCTCTGACGGGCGAGGTACGCTCTTTTGTCATCGAACACCAGACTGCAGATGTGTTGGCCTCTGCTTCCCTAGCTGATCACTTCGAGATAACTGTTATGCAGGGTTCTGTTGGCCTCTGCTTCCCTAGCTGATCACTTCGAGATAACTGTTATGCAGGGTTATGTTGGCCTCTGCTTCCCTAGCTGATCACTTCGAGATAACTGTTATGCAGGGTTCTGTTGGCCTCTGCTTCCCTAGCTGATCACTTCGAGATAACTGTTATGCAGGGTTCTGTTGGCCTCTGCTTCCCTAGCTGATCACTTCGAGATAACTGTTATGCAGGGTTCTGCATGACATTGTAATGTATACACAGTAGAGAAGGGTGTCATAATAGTAGGAATGTTATAATTGTAAAGCATAATTTTATAATTCATAAAGTGTTTTTGGCGGCACTGTAAAGTAGGTTAAACTATAATTATAAAGAAATCCTGCTAGGTATTTATTTTCCAACTGTGTTTGGATATGCTGGGTAAGCGTGGCTGGAGTCACGTGGAGTCAGCATGGTATTTAAGCTAAGTTTGTAGTTGTGTATTCCTTTAGTTTAGCTAATTCAAGCCATAGGCTCTTCTATGGCTTACCTGATGCTCACCTAGGTCTGACATGGTCAGGGTGCTGTGGGATGAGTGACGAAATAAGAAATGGGGTTGATAGTGTAGTAGTGACAGCCTGATGCTGACCCAGCCTGGTGGTTATGGTGGCTGGGCCTCAAACCAGCTATTTCTTGTGAACCCTCATTTGGGCGTTTAGGATAGAAGATAGATAAAGGTGTTTCTAGAGTGTGTATATAGTGTTATGTTGAATAAATAGATATATTTTCCTGACTAGTATTTTTGCCTAACCCTCTGTTAACCAACCCATTGAAGTCAAAATACTGGTTTAGCACTTTCTGTTTTGACTGGGATAGCCCTGGGTGGCCTGTTTATGCTTGAGATGTGTGTAACTTTTACTTTTGCCCATAGACAAGGTTCTAGCCCCCAGCTGTCCCACCTTCTCTGCATAACACGGGTGCCTGTATATGGGAGAATTATCAAATTTTATGTGGTAATTCAAGTTTGCAACCCGGAAAGTCAATAATCATTCTTTACTGGGTTGGTTAGAGGAAGCATTCACTATAACACTCACACTAAAATAATAATTTACCTTTGTTTGCAATATTGCTAGTTTTTAGGGTGTTATTATTAATTAATACCCTGTGAATAATTTACTTTTGTGTGCAATATTGCTGGTTTTTAGGGTGTTATTATTAATTAATACCCTGTGAATAATTTACTTTTGTTTGCAATATTGCTGGTTTTTAGGGTGTTATTATTAATTAATACCCTGTGCATAATTTACTTTTGTGTGCAATATTGCTGGTTTTTAGGGTGTTATTAATACCTGATATTTTGTGCATAATTTACCCATGCAGATGCAATCTTGCTGATTTTTAGGGGGGTTATGAATATCTAATTTTCTGGGAATAATTTTCCTTTGCAGGTGCAATAGCTCTATTATTCTGCAATAGCTCTATTATTCTGCCAGGATTTTCTTGTTGTGTGCAATCCTGTTTAATTTTAGGGAGTCACATGACAATCACTCCTTGTGAATATACTACTTCAGTGTATGTACTTTGCTGTTTACCTGGAGTTTACCTGGAGAGAGTTTCGGGGGTCAACGCCCCCGCGGCCCGGTCTGTGACCAGGCCTCCTGGTGGATCAGCGCCTGATCAACCAGGCTGTTGCTGCTGGCTGCACGCAAACCAACGTACGAGCCACAGCCCGGCTGATCAGGAACTGACTTTAGGTGCTTGTCCAGTGCCAGCTTGAAGACTGCCAGGGGTCTGTTGGTAATCCCCCTTATGTGTGCTGGGAGGCAGTTGAACAGTCTCGGGCCCCTGACACTTATTGTATGGTCTCTTAACGTGCTAGTGACACCCCTGCTTTTCATTGGGGGGATGGTGCATCGTCTGCCAAGTCTTTTGCTTTCGTAGTGAGTGATTTTCGTGTGCAAGTTCGGTACTAGTCCCTCTAGGATTTTCCAGGTGTATATAATCATGTATCTCTCCCTCCTGCGTTCCAGGGAATACAGGTTTAGAAACCTCAAGCGCTCCCAGTAATTGAGGTGTTTTATCTCCGTTATGCGCGCTGTGAAAGTTCTCTGTACATTTTCTAGGTCGGCAATTTCACCTGCCTTGAAAGGTGCTGTTAGAGTGTGCTTTATTATTTTATATCAGTAAATTCTTTGGCTGATAGCAAGATTTGGTGCTATTATATCCCACAATGGCTGACACTAGTGAAAATTCTGGGGATGACATGCATTTGGAAGGTGACATTGAATCAAATTCCCATGATAGGGACCCCGCTAGCAGAGTGAGACCTATGGTCTGGGGGTGGGGGTGTTATGCAGGGTTCTGTATGACATTGTCAAGTATATACAGTAGAAAAGGGTGACATAATAGTAGGAATGTTATAATTGTAAAGCATAATTTAATAATTCATAAGGTGCTTTTGGGGTACTGTAAAGTAGCTTAAACTATAATTATAAAAAATCCTGCTAGGTATTTATTTTCCAACTGTGTTTGGGTACATGGGGTAAGCATAGCTGGGAGGAGTCATGTGGAGTCAGCATGGCATGGAGGCTGGCGTCGGAGATGCTGTGTATTTAAGCTAAGTTTTAGTTGTGTATTCCTTTGGTTTAGCTAACTCAAGCCGTAGGCTCTTCTATGGCTTACCTGTATGCTCACCTAGGCTCTGACATGGTCAGGGTGCTGTGGGATGAGTGAGGAAATAAGAAATGGGGTTGGTAGTGGAGTAGAGTTGGCCTGGCGCTGACTAGGCCTTGTGCTTATTGTGGATGGACCTCCAGCCGCCTTGTGTACTGTCATTTGGACATTTAGGATAGAAGATAGATGAAGGTGTTTCTAGAGGGTGTGTATACTGTTACGTTGAATAAATAGATATATTTTCCTAACTAGGATTTTTGCCTAACCCTCTGTTAACCAACCCACTGAAATACAAATGCTTGTTTAGCGCTTTCTGTTTTGACTGGGATAGCCCTGGGTGGCAGAGGCGTCGCTAGAGTTGGTGTCACACAGGGCAGCATCTTTGGTGTCGCCCCCATGAAATCCAAGGGCGGGGGGATGGGGGTAGTAAACTCCAGTTACATCACTGCTCATCAGAGATCGTGTTACTGAAAGAAATATCCTAATTGGGGTTAATATGCTCAGGCAAGCTCATTCAAACCCCTGCACAGAAGCCCTTTAAACTTTCCTCAGCACTGGTGAACACTCCTCCAGATGGATCGAAAAAACTGGAACCGACCTCCGCATGAATCAGATACATGATCTACGTCAAGTAAGGCAACAGCGGCACTTCTCCACTCCATGGAATATTACCCCATTCCAAACTACCATTCATCCATTTCCCCCCAAACTACTTCTTAAATCACAACCAAAACTTCGCCTTGAAGCCAAACATGAGGCCTTAAGCTGTATTGATAACTTAGTCACACAGCACACACTCTCGCAAATTATTTACGCTGATGGTTCTGTTCACCAATCCAGTGGTGCAGCTGGTAGTGCTGCTGTTGTCGTACAGAGTGATGGCTCTCTTAAAGAAATTGGAGCACGCATCAATAATTGGGCCTCTACCCTTCAGATAGAACTATTTGCCATACTCCTTGCACTGAAATGCATCTATGTATCAAAGATTGAGAGTTTAATTGTAACTGATTCTTTGTCATCCATAAATGCTCTCAACTCATTAAGCATAAATTGTGGCACGCTTGTGTCAGAAGCCAGACACAGGTATGGTAGGATTGTGGACAGTGGAGTCAGAGTGCACATGCTGTGGATTCCATCTCACATTGGTCTTCAGATGCATGATAGAACTGATAAATTGGCTAAGCTGTATGCTTTCAAAGAGGGAGTAGATTACAATCTTGGCTTGTCAGGTAGTAGTTTGAGAACAATAATACAAAAAGAACTTCAACTGAATTTTATGGACTTAAGGCTCAGTGAGATTGACACCAGTGAGTCCATCTATCATCATTCTATCATGCAGGAGGAGCCACATGTCTATGGTGCATCCAACAAAATAAGCAGATTCTCGGATGTCACTACTGCCCGGCTCCGGCTGGGTTACAAGTATCTTTGGCAGGTTAAATCACCACCACCAGATGTAGACCAAACGAAATGTAAACTTTGCCAGATGGACTATTGTCACACCCTGCGTCATTATGTACTGGAATGTGATAAAATTAATGAATTTAGAAACAACTCACTCAGAAATGTTCAAGAAATGGCAAAGTATTTTATCCACAGTGGTATATTACAGACCATTCTGGAGAAATACCCTGACTTTGCTAGCTGTAAATAAAGCATTACCACATGTACTCACCTATTTGTGGTTGCAGGGGTCGAGTCATAGCTCCTGGCCCCGTGTGTGTGTGTGTGTGTGTGTGTGTGTGTGTGTACTCACCTATTTGTGGTTGCAGGGGTCGAGTCTTAGCTCCTGGCCCCGCCTCTTCACCGGTTGCTACTGGGCCCTCTCTCTCCCCACTCGATGAGCTTTATCAAACCTCGTCTTAAAACTGTGTATGGTTCCTGCCTCCACTACGTCATTTTCTAGGCTATTCCACTGCCTTACAACTCTATGACTGAAGAAATACTTCCTAATATCTCTCTGACTCATTTGTGTCTTCAACTTCCAATTGTGGCCTCTTGTTTCTGTGTCCCCTCCCTGGAACATCCTGTCTTTGTCCACCTTGTCTATTCCACGCAGTATTTTATATGTCGTTATCATGTCTCCCCTGACCCTCCTGTCCTCCAGTGTCGTCAGGCCGATTTCCCTTAATCTTTCTTCATAGGACATTCCCCTTAGCTCTGGAACTAACCTTGTCGCAAACCTTTGTACTTTCTTTAGTTTCTTGACGTGCTTTATCAAGTGCGGGTTCCAAACAGGTGCTGCATACTCCAGTATGGGCCTGACATACACGGTGTACAGTGTCTTGAACGATTCCTTACTAAGGTATCGGAATGCTGTTCTCAGGTTTGCCAGGCGCCCATATGCTGCAGCAGTTATCTGGTTGATGTGTGCTTCCGGAGACATGCTTGGTGTTATACTCACCCCAAGATCTTTCTCCTTGAGTGAGGTTTGCAGTCTTTGCCCACCTAGCCTATACTCGGTCTGTGGTCTTCTGTGCCCTTCCCCTATCTTCATGACTTTGCATTTGGCAGGATTAAATTCGAGAAGCCATTTGATGGACCAGGTGTCCAGTCTATCCAGGTCTCTTTGAAGTCCTGCCTGGTCCTCATCAGATTTAATTCTCCTCATTAACTTCACATCATCTGCAAACAGGGACACTTCTGAGTCTAACCCTTCCATCATGTCGTTCACATATACCAAAAATAGCACTAGTCCTAGGACCGACCCCTGTGGGACCCCGCTTGTCACAGGTGCCCACTGTGATACATCATTACGTACCATGACTCGTTGTTGTCTCCCTGTCAGGTATTCTCTGATCCATTGCAGTGCCCTTCCTGTTATATGCGCCTGATGCTCTAGCTTCTGCACTAATCTCTTGTGAGGAACTGTGTCAAAGGCCTTCTTGCAGTCCAAGAAGATGCAATCAACCCACCCCTCTCTCTCGTGTCTTACTTCTGTTATTTTATCATAAAACTCCAGAAGGTTTGTGACACAGGATTTGCCTTCCATGAATCCGTGCTGGTTGGCATTTATACTCTTGTTCCGTTCCAGGTGCTCCACCACTCTCCTCCTGATAATCTTCTCCATAATTTTGCATACTATACACGTCAATGACACAGGTCTATAGTTTAGTGCCTCTTTTCTGTCTCCTTTTTTAAAAATGGGAACTACATTTGCCATCTTCCATACCTCAGGTAGTTGCCCAGTTTCCAGGGACGTGTTGAAGATTGTGGTAAGTGGCACGCACAACATATCTGCTCCCTCTCTAAGGACCCACGGGGAGATGTCCGGTCCCATTGCCTTTGAGGTACCGATGTCCCTTAGCAGTTTCTTCACCTCCTCCTCATCTGTATGTATGTCGTCCAACACTTGTTGGTGTATTCCTTGCTGGTGTCCCCATCTGGTCTGTCCCCCCAGAGTCCTTCCTGTTTCTACTGTAAATACTTCCTTAAATCTCGTGTTGAGCTCCTCACATACCTCTTGATCGTTTCTTGTGAGTTCTCCACCTTCTTTCCTCAGCCTTATCACCTGGTCCTTGACTGTTGTCTTCCTCCTAATGTGGCTATACAGCAGTTTCGGGTCAGATTTGACTTTCGAAGCTGTGTGTGTGTGTGTGTGTGTGTGTGTGTGTGTGTGTGTGTGAGTGTGTGTGTGTGTGTGTACTCACCTATTTGTACTCACCTATTTGTGGTTGCAGGGTTCGAGTCACAGCTCCTGGCCCCGCCTCTTCGCTGATTGCTACTAGGTCCTCTCTCTCCCTGCCCCATGAGCTCTATCATACCTCGCCTTAAAACTATGTATGGTTCCTGCCTCCACTACATCACTTTCTAGGCTATTCCACGGCCTGACTACTCTATGACTGAAGAAATACTTCCTAACATCCCTTTGATTCATCTGAGTCTTCAACTTCCAATTGTGACCTCTTGTGTCTGTGTCCCATCTCTGGAACATCCCGTCTTTGCCCACCTCGTCTATTCTGTACAGTATTTTATATGTCGTTATCATGTCTCCCCTGACCCTCCTGTCCTCCAGTGTCGTCATGCCGATTTCCCTCAACTTTTCTTCATAGGACAATCCCCGTAGCTCTGGGACTAGTCTTGTTGCAAACCTTTGCACTTTCTCTAATTTCTTGACGTGCTTGGCTAGGTGTGGATTCCAAACTGGTGCTGCATACTCCAGTATGGGCCTGACGTAGATGGTATACAGAGTCTTAAACGAATCCTTACTGAGGTATCGGAACGCTATCCGTAGGTTTGCCAGGCGCCCGTATGCTGCAGCAGTTATCTGATTGATGTGTGCCTCAGGAGATATGCTCGGTGTTATACTCACCCCAGATCTTTTTCCTTGAGTGAGGTTTGCAGTCTTTGGCCATCTAAACTATATTGTGTCTGCGGTCTTCTTTGCCCTTCTCCAATCTTCATGACTTTGCATTTGGCAGGGTTAAATTCAAGGAGCCAGTTGCTGGACAAGGCTTGTAGCCTGTCCAGGTCTCTTTATAGTCCTGCCTGATCCTCGTCCGATTTGATTCTTCTCATTAACTTCACATCATCTGCAAACAAGGACACTTCTGAGTCTATCCCTTCCGTTATGTCGTTCACATATACCAAGAACAGCACAGGTCCTAGGACTGACCCCTGTGGAACCCCGCTTGTCAAAGGCGCCCACTCTGACACCTCGTCGCATACCATGACTCGTTGTTGCTTCCCTGTCAGATATTCTCTGATCCATTGCAGTGCCTTTCCTGTGTGTGTGTGTGTGTGTGTGTTTGTGTGTGTGTGTGTGTGTGTGTACTCACCTAGTTGTACTCACCTAGTTGAGGTTGCAGGGGTCGAGTCCAAGCTCCTGGCCCCGCCTCTTCACTGGTCGCTACTAGGTCACTCTCCCTGAACCATGAGCTTTATCGTACCTCTGCTTAAAGCTATGTAGGGAAATTCCAACCCCCCAACTACACCCTTTTCCCCAAAACTATTCCACTTCCTGACTTACCTGTGGCTAAAGAAATACTTCCAAACACCCTTTGATTCATCTGGCCCTTTAAAATTTCCCAAACTGTGCCCCCCTTTTACTGTGTCCAGTCTCGGGAACATCCTGTTTTTGTCCACCTTGTCAATTCCCCCTCAGTTTTTTGTAATCGTTACCCGTCCCCCCCTTCTCCCGTCCCCCTTTTTCCCTTTCCATTTTGATTCCCTTAACCCCCCTCCTCATGGGGACAACCTCAAAGCTCGGGACTATTCTTTTTTGAAAACCTTTTGAAACTTTCTCTATTTTTCTTTAAACAAGCTTGGCTAGGGGGTTTTTTCCAAACGGTGCCGCAAACTCCAATTGGGCCTAACTAAAAGGGGTGTACAGGGTCCTGAACGTTTCCCAAATTAAGATTCGGAAAGCTTTTTCTGAGGTTTGCCGGGCCCCCCATATGCTGGAGAAAGTTTTTTTTGGGGTTGAGGGTGCCTTCGGGGGGGGGGGGGGGGGGGGGAGATGTGCCTGGTTTTATACCACCCCAAATCTTTTTCCTTGGTGATTTTTTGTATTTCTCGGACCCCCCTAGACTGTACTCCACTGCGGTCTTTTTTTCCCCTTTTCCCCCAACCCTCATGCTTGCACTTGGGGGGATTAAAACTCCAGGAGCCAGTTGCGGGACCGGGTTTCTGCACCCTGCCCCGATCCCTTTGCATTTCTCCTGGGCCCCCGATCGAATGAATTTCTTCTTTTCCAATTTCAAAACATCGAAAACTGTGAAACCTCGGAGTTTTTTTCCTTCCGTCAGCCCGTTCCCCAAAACCCAAAACACAGGGGACCAAGGACTGACCTCTGTGGGCCCCCAACTGGTCACAGGTGCCCACCTGCCCACCTCCCCCTCGTAACCATTACTCCGCTGCTGTCTTTTTCCTACAAGTACCCCTTCCCTGACCCATTGCAGTGCCTTTCCCCTGTTTTTTCCGCGGGTCCCCCAAATTTTTTTGCACTAATCCCCTTTGTGTGGAAACCTGGGAAAAAAAGCCTTCTTGCGTCCAAGAAAATGCAATCCACCCCCCCTCTCTCCTTGTCTTACTGCGTAACCAGGGCTTTAGAACCCCAAAGTAGGTTTGTGACGGTTTTTCCCACCTCAAAAACCCAAAAGTTGTCTGCGGGGGATGAGAAAATTCCTTTCTAGATGTTCCACCTTTTCTTTCCTAAACAATTTTTTTCCATTTTTTGCATGCAATACATGCCCAGTGACACTGGTCCTGTATTTTTTAGTGTTTAAATTCTGTCCCCTTTTTTTTAAAAGTTTGGGTCCCAAACATTTGCTGTTTTCCCGCCTCGGGCAATCCCCCTTGTTTCGATAGATGTTTTTATATTGTTTTTTGGGGGTACAAAGGGGGCCTCTGCTCCCCCCTCGGGGCCCCCAAGAAGAGATGTTATCGGGCCCTTGCCTTTAGGTATTTTAGCCACCAGAAGCCTTTTCACTTTTTCCCTGGGTTGTGTGTCCTTGGGCCCAAACCACGTGGGGTTGTACCCCCCCCTCTCCCGTCTTTCTGGACCCCCCTTCTGTCTCCTCTGGAACACTTCTTTAAAATCTCTTGTTGATTCCCCCCACTATTTCCCACTGTCATTTTTTGGGTTTGCCCTCCCCCTCCTTCCTTCCTTAGCCTGATACCGGGTTTTTTTAAAACGGTTGTTTTCTTCCTGATGGGGCTGAAAAAAACATTTTTGGGTCAATTTGGCTTTTGCTGTATGCCCTTTTCAAAATTGACGTTGGGCCTCCCTTCTTATCTGTGCATATTCTTTTCGGGCTCAAACGACTGCTCCCCCTTATCTCCTGGGTCCTTTGTCCTAATTTCTTTCTTTCCCCTAGCCAATTTGGGTTTTTTTGCCTCCTTCCATCTTTAAATAAAACCAGGGGTTTTCACCCTTTGGTTTTTTTTTCCATTATTTCCTTTTCCCCCTTTGGGTAAAAAACCTCTCCTCAGCCTCCTTGCACATTGTGACACATTTTCCCAAAATAAATCCATTAATTTGGTTCCCTGCCAGTTTTCTGTCCCATAAAACCTCATTCGGGAAGTTCCTCATTCCTGTGAGCCCCCCTTTCCCTTTTTTTTGGGTTTTTCATTCGCCCGGGCCCTTCCCTTTTTTCCCCCCTCCACTTGTAGTCTCTCTGTGTATTTAAAAGTTTCAAAACCACAAAATCGCGGCCCCAAGGGGTTTTTCCCGTATGTAAAATTTCCTCAATATCTGCAACTCAAGGTGAACTAAGTCCTTTCTTGCGGGTTACCCTCTCCTCCCCTCTTGTAGTGCCTCTTCCGTGTTGGTACATAATTTTTCCAGTACCCCCCCTCCATCATCTTGGGCCCTCCATGTATTTTGGGGCCCCCATGTGGTTTCCCAATTCCCTCCCTTTTTCGTTTCTCCTTGTGGTTAAAGTCCCCATACCCGGAGCTTTGCCCTGCGGGTAAAAAGCTCTTCGGGCCACTGCACCCCAGTGTTTTCCACCATCGCTATATTGCTCTCGTATACCTTCCCTTGGGCCCCCCGCTGTTCTTGGTGGGTTATAAAAATCACTCCCAATTATCACCTTGGGCCCCTCCAAAGTGAATCTTTTCCCGCTACGAAAATCACTTTCTTTTTCCCGGTTCCCCTCCTCTCTCCACCCTCATAAAAATTTCCATGGGTGTTTGATCAGAAAGCCACCCCCCCCCCCCCCCTGTTCCTTCTTTTTTTTCCCCTCAAAACCCGGGTACCCCCTTGGGAAGATGGCATCTTTTATCATCCCTGTAAGCTTTGGTTTCTGTGATTCCCTTATGTCGGTAAACCCCTCTTTGACTCTTTCGGCCACTCCCCCCCCACTTGTTTGTTATTCCATCAGCGTTTGTGTACCCTAACCCTTTAGTTTCCTTTCCAACACTGGGGGGTTTGGGGGGCCCGTGGGGGTGGGGGACCTGGTAGCATACTGTGGGATTCTATGGTTTGGGGGGTTGGGGGGGAAGCTGTGGGGATGGATTTTTATTGTGTGGGATGGTGTGAAAGGTTGTGGGGTTTTTTGAGGATAGTTTTGTGTGGGGCTTGCTCTTTTCTGCTCTATTCTGCTCTGACTGACCTCTGCTGGTTTTTTACCTTGTCTTTCCTTTTTTTTTAGCTTTCCGTTGCCTTTTTTTTTTCCTCTCCCCCAGCTCTGTCTCTTTTTTTTGTGTTCTGTCTCTGCTAGGAACCCCCTTTTTTACTCTTCCGAGCTTCTCAACCGTTTGGGTTTTTTTTGGAGGACCTGTTCCGCACTGTTTTTGTCCTGAGAATCAGCTTGATTGGTCGGTTTTTTTCTCCCCTTCAAATACCCCCCCCATTTTCGAAAATTTTCAAACTCGTCCAGGGCCTTTTCCCCCTATTTTTTTGTGAAGATTTTCTCAATCTCCTTTCTTTTCTCCCGCCGTCCTTTTTGTGTGTTTCCTTTTCCCTCTCTCCTGAAAACCCATGGAAAAACACCCGTTTTTCCCCTTTTCCCCCCCTCCCCTTGCCTCTCCCTCTGTGACTTTTGGTTCCTGTCTGTAGTGGTTTATTTTTTTTCCCTTGATTTTTCCAGGGCTCTTGGTAACATGGTTTTTGCCTCAGCATTTTGCCCTTTTCTCCCTCTCCATCTGCACCCAACTGCCCCTTCCCCCTTTTTCTCCCTGGCCCTTCTTTTCAGGCTGATAGGACCTTAGCATATTTTATATCTCCTTCCACCTGTTCGCCTCTCGCTTCGGATGGTGTTTTCTTCTCTGGGCCCCTAACCCCCCCGAGACTTGCCTTTTACCCGTTTACCCCAAATTTTTTAAAGGGCCCTTTTCCCTGGGTACTGCAGTTTTTTAAATTTAATTTGCCTTCCCAAAATTTTTCGTCTCCTTCCCAAACTCTTTCCCCCTTTCACAGAGAGTCTTTCCCCCATTTTTTTCAGAAAGCCCCTCCTAATTTTCTCTCCCCATTCTTTCTCTAATTTCCCTTTTTTTACTGCTCCTCCATCCATTCCTCCCCACCATACCCCCTTGGGCATCCGATCCCCCGATTTCCCGCAGTCCCAACCATTTTTTTTTTTTTTTTTTTTTTGTAAAAGAGAAAAATGAAAAAAGAAAAAGGGGGGGAAAAGTGAGAGAGAGGGGGGAAAAAAAGAGAGAAGGGGAGGGAAAGGGGAAAAGGGGGAGAAAAATGAGAGGAGAGGGGGGAAAAGGGAAGAGAAAAGGGGGAGTGACAAGGGAAGAGAGGGGGAGAGAAAAAATAGGAAGAGAGAGAAAAAAGAGAGGAAGAAAAGAGAAGGGGAGAGAGAGAGGGGGGAGGGAGGGAGAGGGGGGAAAAGAGGGAGAGAAGGAAGAAAAGAGGAAGAGAGAGGAAAAAGAGAAGTGAGGGGGAAGAGAGAGAGGAAAAGGGGAGAGGAAAGGGAAGGAAGAGGGGGAAAAGAAAAGGGGAGAGGAGAGAAAAGAGAGAGAGAGAGAAGAGAGAGAGAGGGGAGAGTGGGAGAGAGAGGAGAGAGAGAGAAGAGAGAGAGGGGGGAGAGGGGAGAGAGGAGAAGAGGAGAGAAGAGAGGAGAGGAGAGGGGAGAGGTGGGGGGGGGAAAGGGAAAGGGTTTGAGGGTCATTCACAGGAAGGGTGAAATCCTGTATATGGGTGTGTTGTGTCTGAAAGAAATCACCTATTGAACCCCACCAAAATTTTTTGGGTTTCAGGGGGCGAGTCTTACTCCGGCCCCCCCTCTTTAAACCCGGGTTTCACTGGCCCTCCTCTCCCCCCCCCATGAGCTTTTTCAAACCCCCGTCTTAAAACTGTGGATGGGTTCCCCGCCTCCCCCATACGCATTTTCTAGGGTTTCCACTGCCTTACAAACCCTATGAAATGAAGAAATACTTTTTCCCACAAACTCCTGACTCATTTGTGTCTTTAATTCCAATTGTGGCCTCTTGTTTTTGTGGGCCCCTCCCTGGAAAAATCCCCGTCTTTTTCCAAACCCTTTTCATTCCCCGGAAATATTTTATATGTCTTATCATGTCCCCCCCTGACCCTCCTGTCCTCCAAATTCCCCAAAGGGCCCATTTCCCCCCTTTAACTTTCTTTATAGGGCATTTCCCCCTTTGCTCTGGAACTAACCTTGTCACAAAACCCTTTTTACTTTTTTCCCCAGTTTCTTTACCGGGGTTTTAAACAATGCGGGGTTTCCCAAAAAAGGTGCTGCATACCCAGTATGGGCCTGACAAACAATGGTAAAAGTGTCTTGAATGAAAACCTTACTAAGTATCGGGAAAGCTGTTTTCAGGTTTTTTTAGGGGGCCCATATGCTGCAGCAGTTATCTGGTTGTGTGCTTCCGGAGACATGCTTGGTGTTATACTCACCCCAAGATCTTTCTCCTTGAGTGAGGTTTGCAGTCTTTGCCCACCTAGCCTATACTCGGTCTGTGGTCTTCTGTGCCCTTCCCCTATCTTCATGACTTTGCATTTGGCAGGATTAAATTCGAGAAGCCATTTGCTGGACCAGGTGTCCAGTCTGTCCAGGTCTCTTTGAAGTCCTGCTTTAATTCTCCTCATTAACTTCACATCATCTGCAAACAGGGACACTTCTGAGTCTAACCCTTCCATCATGTCGTTCACATATACCAAAAATAGCACTGGTCCTAGGACCGACCCCTGTGGGACCCCGCTCGTCACAGGTGCCCACTGTGATACATCATTACGTACCATGACTCGTTGTTGCCTCCCTGTCAGGTATTCTCTGATCCATTGCAGTGCCATTCCTGTTATACGCGCCTGATGCTCTAGCTTCTGCACTAATCTCTTGTGAGGAACTGTGTCAAAGGCCTTCTTGCAGTCCAAGAAGATGCAATCAACCCACCCCTCTCTCTCGTGTCTACTTCTGTATTTTATCATAAAACTCCAGAAGTTTGTGACACAAGATTTGCCTTCGTGAATCCGTGCTGTTGGCATTTATACTCTTGTTCCGTTCCAGGTGCTCCACCACTCTCCTCTTGATAATCTTCTCCATAATTTTGCATACTATACACGTCAATGACACAGGTTTATAGTTTAGTGCCTCTTTTCTGTCTCCTTTTTTAAAAATGGGAACTACATTTGCCGTCTTCCATACCTCAGGTAGTTGCCCAGTTTCCAGGGACGTGTTGAAGATCGTGGTAAGTGGCACGCACAACATATCTGTTCCCTCTCTAAGGACCCACAGGGAGATGTTGTCTGGTCCCATTGCCTTTGAGGTATCGATGTCCCTTAGCAGTTTCTTCACCTCCTCCTCATCTGTATGTATGTCGTCCAACACTTGTTGGTGTATTCCTTGCTGGTGTCCCCATCTGATCTGTCCCCCCAGAGTCCTTCCTGTCTCTACTGTAAATACTTCCTTAAATCTTGTGTTGAGCTCCTCACATACCTCTTTATCGTTTCTTGTGAGTTCTCCATCTTCTTTCCTCAGCCTTATCACCTGGTCCTTGACTGTTGTCTTCCTCCTAATGTGCCTATACAGCAGTTTCGGGTCAGATTTGACTTTCGATGCTATGTCGTTTTCATACTGTCGCTGGGCCTCCCTCCTTATCTGTGCATACTCGTTTCTGGCTCTTCTACTAATCTCCTTGTTTTCCTGGGTCCTATGCCTCCTGTACCTCTTCCATTCTCTGTTGCACTTAGTTTTTGCCTCCCTACACCTTCGGGTTAACCAAGGACTCGTTTTGGTCTTCCTATTATTTCTGTTTCCCTTGGGAACAAAACTTTCCTCTGCCTCCTTGCACTTTGTTGCCACATATTCCATCATCTCGTTTACTGATTTTCCTACCATTTCTCTGTCCCACTGAACCTCCTGCAGGAAGTTTCTCATACCTGTGTAGTCCCCCCTTTTATAGTTTGGCCTGTCCCCTTCAGTTCCTGTTACCTTCTCCACTTGTAACTCTACTATATAGTCAAACTCAGAACCACGTGATCGCTAGCTCCAAGGGGCCTCTCGTAAGTGATGTCCTCAATGTCTGAACTGCTCAGGGTGAACACAAGATCCAGTCTTGCTGGTTCTCCCCCCCTCTCTCTGGTTGTGTCCCGACGTTGATGCAGGGGTTTTTCAAGTACTGTGGGGTTGTGTGGTGTGTGTGTGGTGTGTGTGGGGTTGTTGTGTGTGTTTGTGGTTTTGGGAACGTGTGGTGTGTTTTCTCCCCTATTTTACTCACCTTTTTTGTGGTTGCAGGGGTGAGTCCGCTCCTGGCCCCGCCTCTTCCCCCGGTTGCACTAGGCCCCCTCTCCCCCCCGCCCCATGGTTTTATAAAACCTCGTCTTAAAACTGTGTAGGTTTCCCTGCCCTCCACTACGTCAATTTCAGGCTATTCCACTCCCCTTAAACTCTATATGAAGAAATATTTCCTTGTGGTTGGTGTGTGTGTGGGGTTGTGTGTGGTTTGGTGTGTGTGGTTTGTGGTGGTTTGGGTGCGTGTTGTGTATAGTGGGTGTGTGTGTGTGGTGCGTTTATGGTGTGGTGTGTGTATGTGGTATGTATGATGTGTGGGTGGTGTGTGTTGTGTGGGGTTTTGGGTTATGAGTGTGTTTGCGGTGTGTATGAGTTTGGTAGGTGTGTGTATGTGTGTGTGTGGTGTGTGTGTGTGTGTGTGTGTGTGGGGTGTGTGTGTGTGGTGTGTGTGGTTGGGGGTGGTGTGTCTCAATAATAAATATTTGCACCAATAACCCTTTAAGTTGTGCCCGGGGTGTGGAATGTGAATTGCTCATTACACTAAAATTTTTGTTCTGATTGTAGCCTGTATAAACTTGGGGTTTTCTTTTACCTTGTACTAGTTCAGCTATTAAATTTGGGGCCCCCATCCCTGGACCCATTAGTCCTCTGCAAATCGTAAATACCTTTGAACTTGCAGATTGTGACTAACCCCCTGATTTCATTCCCTTTTGTAAATTGTGGTTCTTTAACCTTTGAAATTGTAAAATTCATTACCTCGAAAACTTGCTCAGCTCCAAAACTTTGGAGTCCCCCCTGGCCCAAATTTAGTACCTCTGTAATCTTTTGACTACCCCCCCACGGGATGGGTATGGGGGGGCAAATAAACATATTAAACTAAACTGCATGACCGTGAAAATTTAGCAATGAAAATGTTTTAAAGGCCATAAACTGAACTTTTTTAATGATAAAATAAATAATCATAAAATATTGAGGAAAAAAACTCAAATACCATTTCGTACAAAAAAACAGATCCATTTATCATTCCTAACAGTGAAAAAAAAATGAAAAATAAAAAAAAACAAGTTTGTTTTAACCTTGGACGGGTAACTTTCAAAGAATCGCATTTTTTTTCCTTCCTTAAATCCTGCAAAATCATCTGTCACACATCAAAATCAATGTTTTTTCCTATACAGGCTTGTTTTACTTTTTAACCTATAATGGGCTATATGAAACAAAGAATTTTTGTCTTGGGGTTTGCTGCAGCAATTTTTGGTCTTTTGGTCACCTTTTTTAGAGGCTCTATGGTGTCCCCCATAAAGGGTGTCCCCCGGGGGGGCCCCGGGATCCCACCCTCCCCTTACAACCCCTCTGCTAGGTGGCCGGTTTTTGTTTGGATGAGTGTAACTTTTAAATTTGCCCTTAGACAAGGTTTCTAGCCCCCATTTTTCCCCCCATTTCTGTGAACAATTACCTCTAAATTGACAAAAAAAAAGTGTTGAGAAAAGCCAGGTTAGTTCTTAAAAGAGTCACCCCCTTCTCCCTAGGAAAACTGATATGGGCCTGGGCCCCTATTCAGCAAAAACTCTCTATGTGTCCCCGGGAAGGTAAAAGGGAAAACCATCTTTTAATGAGACAGATACACCCAAAAAGAAGACCAACTTTCTTTATTGCCAGAAAACTAGGCCCTTGGGGGCATTCATGTTCCAATTTAACGAATTTAAGGGGGGGCGGGGTTAGAAACATTACTGACAATTTCACCCAAATTTAAAAAAGAGAAAAGGGGAGCCCCCCACAAAAAGGGGCTTTTGTGGTCAGCCCCCAAATCGAAGTGCCTAATTCTCTCTGAGTGCCACTGCAAAGTTTCGGAGGCCATGCTTCCTTTCTTTTCAAGGGGTAAGGTAGAATTTCAGAAAGAGGGGTATTCCTTTAAATGAAACACCTATATTTAACCTATGTTCTGCTAAAGGGTTTCGGGGGCACCTCATGAGAGTACCCCTTTATAAGGTATGTGACTAGATTCTATCAAGGGGAAGCTGTTTTTGGGGGTTTTCCCCATAAACTTTCCCCTCAAAATACAGGATTAATGGGGGTAATGATCTAAGGGGGGGGAATTTCCCAGAACCTTATGTTATAGAAAGTTCTGGGGGAGACTTATGCCCCTGAAAGGGGAAGGAAGGTCCTCGTCTATGCCCTCTTAAGCAAAAAAAAGGGCTATGCTAAAAATTTGGAACCACGACTAACGAGATGATCCTCAGATTGGGTTTGGGGTGCTCTGTTTAGTGCCCTGATCAACCCAAAGTCGAAAATCAGTTTCCCAAGTTCCAGGTGGTAGACTTTAAACCCCTTTACAAGTAACAATTTATTGGGACAATTTTGGTGAACCAGAAGACCCACTTGAAAAAGGCAAGAGATCAAGCTGCGGAAGGAAAATGTTTTTATTTCTCTGAAAGGGATCCTGAGAAGACATTTCCCTCGTACTTCTTCCTAATCCATGTCTCAAGCTAAAGCAAGTTTTTGGTTTTACCTGTCCGATTTTGGGCCTTACATTGGAAGTGGGCCCTTCTAGCCCCATGGGAGACACTTGGGAATTAGCCCCGAGGAAAAATTTGCCAAAAATTTCTTTTGGCCCAAGATGACGGTATTTTAGAAAATGTGCTTTTCCAATCATTGGGAAAACCCGCAAAAAAACCCCCCCGTCCCCTCTTACCAATTGCCTGGTGAACCCTTCTCCCCTTTTAGTAAACTGTGGTGTGTCATTGTCCTTCCCAAACTGCGGGGAGAAAGGATGCTTTTTAAAATATATTTTTGTTCCAGGTGGCGGTTGGGCCTAGGGACCCAAAATGGCGGACCCATGGAGCCTGTAAAACGATCGCTTGGAGCTGGTCCGCAGAACCTTTGCAGTTCTACGATGCATGGGTTTTCCAGATCATGTGTATGGCATTCGAAAAAAGGTTGAGAATATTTCCCTTTGGGAAAGGAAAAAAATTAGAGTCCACCAGAGGCGGATCAGATCAAGAAAGACCAAAAGGGGGGTCTGATCCCCTCTTCCTTCCAAGGGGAAAAATTTCTCAAACCTTGGTGTCCCCTATGGCTTCCCTCTCTCCTTTCCGCTAACTTACATGGAATACTTCGAGACTGTTCTTCTTCCCACCCTCGATGTGCAACCTTCACTCTGGCTCTGCTATGTGGATGACATCTTTGCTCTGTGGCCTCATGACTCCAGTCTCTTCCAACCTTTTCTTGAAGCTCTTAATAATCTTACCCCTTCCATTAAGTTTAAAGCTGAATGGGAATCTAATTCCTTGCTTCCTTTCCTTGATGTCCATGTCCACCACTCAGATACAGGTTTTTCCTTTTCCGTTTACCATAACCTATGCACAGTGGCATGTACATTCACTACTTTTCCTATCATGCTTCCCCTGTCAAGAAAAGTGTTCTTATCTCCCTCTTTCTCCGTGCCCTCCGCATATGTGATCCTCAGTTCCTTCCAGCAGAAATTTCCACTCTTCATAATTCGTTCTCCCATCTTGGCTACCCTTCCCATTTCATAGACTCTGCCCTCTCACGTGCTAAACGCAATTTCTTCTCTCCCAAACTCTCTACTCATGGGAACTCTTCTATCCTTTGCCTTCCCTACATTTCCGGTCTTTCTAATCTCCACAATTCTCTCCGTCCCTTAGACATCAAGCTTACCTTCCGCCAGACTAACACTCTTCACACTAATCTCGTTCATACCTCTCCTCCCTCTACAGATGTTCCTGGTGTATACTCTATTTCTTGCTCCTCCTGTCCTCTTCAATACTTTGGAGAAACTGGTCGATCTCTTTCTGACAGACTTACGGAGCACAAAAATAGTGTTAGGCTTGCCAACACTAACAATGCTCTTTTCTGTCACATCAGAGAGCATAGCCATCCTATTGACTGGTCTTCTGCTAAAACTGTCTTCCCTACTTCCAACTCGAACAGTCGCCGTCTAGTTGAAACCTCTCTAATACACAACTTTCCTTCAAATTCAAATTCAAATTCAAAGTTTATTCTCTATAAGGATTACAATGTTGAGTTTACAGAAATTTGGATATTGTGTGGTTTACATGTAGTAAAATTGTGATTACAGAGTGTACCACTAGAACGCTTAGCATGGCTAGGCATTTCGGGCAAACTTAGTTTTATTCTTAATTGTAAAATATTACAAATTATGAGGTAAGTTGGTATTATGGCTAAGTGACTAAATACTAGTTTGTGAGTTTAGCAATGTGAATGCTTTTGTTTTGGCACAGTACATAGTTTCAGTATTGGAGTATCACAGGATTCATTATTTTAAGATTGAGATTAATATTTCTGTTTATGGTCAAATGAGTGAGTGTAAGTGTGAACCACCAGGTGGTATTCATGTAGTTAGTTGACGGTGTATCAGGGAGATAAGATGTTTTCTAACGGTAGTTTTGAAGGTGATGAATGTGTCTGCAGTTCTAGATTTTCTCAGGTAGCGTATTCCAGATTTTAGGGCCTTTTTGACATACATTGAATTTTTGTAAAGGTTTAGTCGGACACGGGGAATGTCGTAGAGATGTTTGTGTCTGGTGTTATGCCTGTGGGTTCTGTCACAACTATCAAGAAAGCATTTTAGGTCAAGGTTGATATTAGAGTTTAAGGCCCTGTAGATGTAGATTGCACAGTAGTAAGTGTGGATGTACTGAACTGGGAGTAAGTTTAGGTCTATGAAGAGTGGGGAAGGTGTTTTCCAGGGAATGGGATTTAGTGATTATTCTTGCTGCAGGTTTTTGTTGGGTTATTATTGGCTTTAGGTGAGTTGCTGCAGTTGATCCCCAAGCACAAATAGCATAGGTGAGGTATGGATAAATAAGTGAGTGGTATAGTGGAGAAGGGCATTTTGCGGCACGTAGTATCATATCTTGGAGAGGATCCCAACCATTTTGGATACTTTTTTGGTTATATGCTGGATATGGGTGCTGAAATTCAGGTTGTTGTCAAGGTATAAGCCTAGGAATTTTCCCCCATTATTTCTGGTAATTAAAGTGTTGTCAATTTTAATGTTAATTTGTGCATCTCCTGCTCTGCTACCAAACATAATATAGTAGGTTTTGTCAGTGTTGATATTTTAATCAGCTCCTCATTCACAATGGTGTTGAGGGTGGCAAGATTAGGGTGAGAGATGACATAAGTCGTGTCATCAGCAAAGAGAATGGGTTTCAGGTGTTGGGATACGTTTGGAAGGTCATTGACGTATATGAGGAAGAGCAGGGTACCAAGGACACTTCCCTGCGGAACTCCAGTATCAAGTGGCCGTGTTGCTGATGCTGTGTCTTTAATGGTGACATACTGATACCTATTAGTAATGTAAGATTTGAAATAAGCAAGCGCATGGCCTCTTATACCGTAATGATCAAGTTTGTGGAGTAGGATGTTGTGGTCTACTGTGTCAAAAGCTTTTCTTAGGTCAATAAAAATTCCTAGTGGATATTCCTTATTTTCCAATGCTGTGTAAAGCAGATCTAGCATTTTTATGATTGCATCATTAGTGCTTTTATTTTTCCTGAATCCAAATTGGCAGGGGTTGAGTATGTTTTGAGTCGTTATAAATTAATACAGTCTCCTGTGCACGAGTTTCTCAAAGATTTTGGATAGCAATCGTAAATTAGATATTGGCCTATAGTTGTTTAAGTCTGTAGGGTCACCACCTTTATGTATTGGTGTAACCCTTGCCATCTTGAGTAGTTTCGGGAAGGTGCTAGTCTCTAGTGACTTGTTAAAAAGTAATGAAATAGCATGCGAAAGGACATAGGCCGCTCGCTTGTACAGTAATGGTGGGACATGAGACAGATTCCCCAAGTTTTTTTTTAAGTGACTTTATAATCTCAGTGACTTCCGTGGGTTCAGTTGGTGCAAGATAGAAGGAATTAGGGAAATTCCCATCTAGGTAGTCCCCGGCATGGGCATTGGTATGTGGGATTTTACTGGCGAGATTAGATCCTATGGTTGAGAAGAAGTCGTTTATCTTGTTAGCTGTGTCAGTGGGATGTAGTGGTGTTTCATTAGGTTTTAGTTAGGACAATATTCTTATTTTTTCTCAGTTTGGGGGTCCCTAGAATCTGAGAGAGTGTTTTCCAGGTCTTTTTTATATCTCCTCTAGTGTCTGTGAATCTACTGGAGTAGTATAGTTGTTTGGCATTCTTAATTACTTAGATGAGAGCTGATGAATAGTGTTTAAGAATATCTTTGTGTATTAAGCCCAGTCTATATTGCTTTTCATATTGGTGTTTTCTTGTCAATGGATTTCAGAATGGTGCTGGTTAGCCATGGGCAACCAAGCCATTTGTTTGTGATCTGTTTTGTTTTATAGAACAATGTTAGTTGTATAGTCTAAGTAATTTGTTAAGAAAAATGTCTGTCCAGTCATCAATACCATTGGCCTTGGAGAATTCTGTAGGCCAATCAACAGTCTCTAGGTCAGCTGTGAACTTCCTTACTGAGGCCTCGTCATGGAGTCTAAATGAGACTTTGTTGTATTCAAGTGGTGGTTTACTAATGTTTGTCGGGAGGAAGGTAGGGTAGTGGTCTGTAGTGCTATCTGTGATTATCCCTGATTTAAGGGGGGCTAGTATATTGGTCCATATGTGGTCTATTATGGTTGCACTTGTCTCAGTGAGCCTGGTTGGTTTAGATATTGTTGGTATGAGAAGTGTTTTGTTCATATTGTTGATGAAATCAGTTACAGGCTGATCATCTAGTAAGCCAAGGTTGATGTTGAAGTCTCCAGCTAAGAGAAGGTGGTGCTTATTCATTTGTCTGTTTGTTATTAGTGACTTTAATTTCTCACTGAAATTTGGGATGTTTGTGTGAGGTGTCCGGTAAATGGCACCGATTGTTATAGGCATCTTAAGGTTTTCTACAGTAAAATTAGCAAAAATGTATTCCCCATATTCATCACTAAAGCAAGTGGTGCTAAGACAAGATAATTGGTTAGAGTAATAGATTGCAATACCACCCCCAACTTGGTTTGATCTGCAGTTGTGAATTGCTGTGTATCCTGGTAGAGGGTAGATATCTATTGTGTCCTGCTTAAGCCAGGTCTCAGTAAGAATAATGCAGAAGGGTGTCTTTAGTGATTCAAGGAGTGCTAGGAGGTCATCATAGTGTTTGCTTAAGGACCTGATGTTGTAGTTAAGTACTGATAGACTTTTAGCATTGTTTAGGATAGTGGTGGCTTGTGATGCTGTGTAATAAAGGCAGTTACTTTCCAATAGGTTTTGATTGGGTGTCAGATTATGGAGGTTTAGATCAGGATCAACGTGATCAATCATCTTCTAGGTTTAAATTATGGTTATTTATATCCTGAGTTGTGTGTTGAGTTCTAGTCCTGATATCTGTAGTGGTAGGAAGTTTGGACAAGCATATAGCTAGAGTATTTTGGTCATGTAGGGTATAGTCACTACTACACATAATGAAGTTGATGTTGTCTATGTGTTGTGCTGGAATGAACTAAAGTACAACTAGGTATAAACTAGTAATATAAAAATGCAAATTAAAAATAGATCAAGACTCTCACTTGTAATTGCACTAAGGTCTAATAATGACTTTTGTGGAGTCTATGTTTTGAGCTAGAATGAGCTATAGTACAATAGGTTTAATCTAATAATGTAAAAATACAAATTAAAAATAGCACTAGTCTCTCACTAGTAATTGCACTATGGTCTAATATAGTGAATTTGGTATTGACTATGTATTGAGTTAGAATGAGCTATGGTACAACTGAATTTAATCTAATAATATAAAAATACAAATTAAAAATAGCACCAGTCTCTGACTAGTAATTGCACTATGGTTTAATATAGTGAATTTGGTATTGACTATGTATTGAGCTAGAAAGAGCTATAGAACAACTAGGTTTAGTCTAATATAAAAATACAAATTACAAATAGCACCAGTCTCTCACTAGTAATTGCACTATGGTCTAGTATAGTGAATTTGGTATTGACTATGTATTGAGCTAGAATGAGCTAGAGTAAAACTGTGATTAATCTAATAATATAATAAAGGCACAAGACTCTCAATTGTAATTGCACTAAGGTCTTATATAAGTTGTTTACAAGAATTAGAGTATAATTAGATTTAAATTGACAGGATAAAATACACAAATTAAGGTAGCAAAAGAATAATAAAAAAATGATAAAAATAAAAATGGCAATGACTTGGTTATAATATGCTAGTAAGATGGTAGACATCTTACATAAAAGTTGTAGTTGAAAATACTAGTTTAAAAAAGTATGGAATAAAAATGGTCAATAAAAGAAGTTTACAATAAGTTTGATCTATATAGTTTAAAGTAAAATTGGGCAATAATAGGGATTTAGAATAAAATTGGGCAATTGAGTATTTTTTAAAGTGAGGTAGAATTATTGAAGACAAGTTATGGTTAGTTTATAGTAAAATAAGATGGAACAGTGATGTGGTAAGTTGTAAAAAAGGAGATAGATTCTGTAGATATTAAACACAATTAAGACTATGAGGTAGAATAGTCGTTGAATACAACAATGACAATCAAAAGTAGTTGGGGTATTAGAATTTTAGGGGGGCACAAATTTATGACAATATAACACTAACGGTGGACTATGGGTATTATCTGCACTTTGATTCTGTTAGTCCAGCCTCACTTAGGAATGTTTTAAGGTCATGTTCTGTAGAGATGAAGTATCTCTTCCCAGTGGGCTGTTTCCTAACTGCGATTTTTCCATCCCTCACAAAGCACTGGTGGATTTTTTAGGCATAGCGCAATTTTCTTAGCCGATAAAGGTTTTGTCTTGTTTTGGTAAGGCACTCATTGACATAAACATCAGTTTTCATAGAAATAGATGTTTTTAGTAGGTTGTTTCTTTGTAGGCTAGTTTGGAATTTTAACAGCACTGTTTTTTTACCTGCTTGGTAGCCCATCAGTTTGCAATCCTTTATGTCGTCACTACGTATATTAAGGCGAAGGTGGTCCTTGATAAGCTGTAGGGTGGTCTCCATGCAGGTCTCTTGGGTGACTGTGGGTGGGAGATGTTTGCTGTTAACTACAACAGCGTCAGATAGCTGCTGTTGGTCATTATGGTCTTGGAAGTTGGTTATGACATTGGCAAGTTGTTGGTCCACTCTTGATCTTTCCTCTGTAATGTTGGTAGTAAGTAGGGTGACTTGGTCTTTTAGAGTGTTGATAGTGTCTAGGGACCGGGTGTGGGTGTTGCTTTGTTGTTCTAGAGTGTCTAGTTTATGTTCTAGAGCAGTGATCTTGTTGAGGTAATCTGCATTGCTAGCCTTTAGTTCCTGCATTTCTTGAGTTAGTTTGGTGATCGTTTGGGTTTTGAATCATAAGGGGTTTAGCTATTTCTGGGTCGGTGATCTTCTTGACATCAAATACTGGGAAGGAGTTATCTTGGACTGTAGCAGTGGCCATGTTTGTTGTTGTCTGTCGTGTGTTGTGGTGGCGCCGGTGGGTGATGAGGGTTGTGTCCTGGCTGGCAGTACCACAAGTTTTCCTCGTGTTATTACTGCTCTCACCTTTGATGTTAGGAGTCCTTAGCTGGTTACTGGATCTTCTTTTATTGTTCTGACCCTTGTCCATTGGCTGTGGCTTCGGGTGAATAGTAGGCAATGGGTGATGGGTGAATGTTGTGGAGTATCACTTCAGTGGCAGCAGGGTAGGAGTTCGTAGTACGAGTCCTATTAGTTGGTAATTTGTGAACTTTTGGGTGATTTCTGCAGTTGATTTATATCATTCTGGGTATGCACACATGTGTTATGCGGGTCTTGATTAGGTCATCACTGGGCTGCTGGGAACCTCAGGTAGAAGTAAAAATAGAGGACAAGGTTTCTGTTGCCGCTGCCGCTGCCACTCTCTATAATGTTTGTATGAACCTTAGCCCTGGCTTCGTCTCTGTGGATGCCTTCCTCTCCCACTACATTGTAAAATGCTCCAAACTTCAGAACACCCGTGACTTAACCTGAATCCTCATTTTTTCTTTTTCTTTTTCTTCTTCTTCCTCTTCCCCTTTCCTCTTTCCTTTTCTCCTCTGGATTGTCTTTCTCCTGTCTCGTGTTTCTGTTCCTTCTTCATTTATTTCACCACTTCCCCTTTCACGCACCTCTGTGCGCTTGCTCTCCCTCTGTGGGCATCTAGCTCTCTTGCAGTGCTCCCCTTCCTTTGTATTTGACTGGCTCGTCATCCTTATTTCCCACTTCTACCTCTACCTCTACTACCTCTTCTTCTTCTACTACTACTACAACTACTGATGAAATTAAGACACATGTGCAGCATCTGGTTGTCTTTGTTGTGGACGTTTCGCCATCCAGTGGCTGGATGGATGGCAAAACGTCTATGATGGAGATGCCCGGGTGTTGTGCATGTGTCTTAATTTCATCTTGTCGGTATTATATACAATTCTTGTACTACTACTACTACTACTACCACCACCTCTTCCTGCCTATATATAGCCATCCTGCTCCACCTCTGGTTAGTGTGACTTTGTCAATGGTCCAAGCTTCTCTCTTTTATGTGCGGGTTGTGTATCGTTCCAGTCACGGTATTGTGCCTTTTTTTTTATTTGTGTCATAAGACAAGGTGATGTGGACCCGAAGGGGGCAGGGTGTGAGCTGGGTTTATTACGCAGTGTATTGGGCGATGTGGGGGGTTTTGATGTGGTGGGGAGGGGTGGTTGAAGGGTTTAGTATATGTTTGTACGAAGGGGCTATTCTGCACATCTGGATAGGCTCTATGCAAAGGAGGCAATAAGTGTAGTGGGGTTAGGATTTTTGATGTGGTATTTTCTGACCATAGGGCGGTTATTGCAGATATCGACTGGGATGGTATGGTTAGGACCCAACCTGGTTATTGGAAATTAAATGTGAGACTCTTGAAAGGGTAGGAGGGTGAGTGAGGTTCTTGAGGAATGGTGGCAATCTTTGTGGGGGTCACGATAAGAGGGATCGTGTGTCTTGGATTGGTGGGAGAAGTGGGCTAAACCGGGTATTCTGAGATTCTTTATGTATTGGGGTAGGGAAGAGGCTAGGTGGAGATATGGGTTACAGAATTATTTGGAATGTCAGCTGAATGAGTATTATGAGGAGGGTAGGGGGGAGTATGGGACCATTTCACAACTCAGGGGTAGATTGGCAAAACTACATAATGACCATTTTGATGCAGTAAGAGTGAGGGCGGGTCTGGAGGCTGTGCTGTGGTGAGATAAACCTTTGGGTAGCATTTTGCGACATTTTTGGTTCAGGTAGAAGGAGTCTATTATATTGCAATTGGAGGTATGGGTGGATATCATAAAGGTCAGGTGCTTACAACTACAGAAGGCATGAGTAATTATGCTGATACTGGTTTAAGGAGAAATGGGGGCCCAGGGGAGGAGGGTGATCCCATTGAGGAAGTGTTGAGGGGAGGGAGTTGGTAGGGGCAGTAGTTGGTAGGGGTGGCAGAGGGGGGGGAATGGAGTTGGAAGGTGAGATTAGCATAGGGGAAGTTGAGAGGCCCAGTGTTCAACATGAATACAGGCAAGGCGCCGGGAAAGACAGGATTTCAAATGACTTTTGTAGGGTTCTTTGGGAGCATATTAAGTACTGTCTGTTAGAGGTCATGAAATTACATGCTAACAGAAGGGGAAGCTAGGACAGGCACAAAGTATGGGGGTGGTCGTATTGGTGCACAAAAAGCAGGAGGGAAAATTTTTAAGTGCGAATAGAGCTATTTCACTAATGTGTTCTGACAAATAAGGTTTTTGCAAAGATTTTAGGCAAAAAGGATGAAGAAGGTATATAGGGGCATTTTATACATAAGGGTCAGATGGGCATACGGAGAGAAGTATGAGAGATGGTCAGGGGCGCAAAATGGATATTTTGGAGAGTTGCAAGGGGGGAGGACTTTTGGGTCTTGATTGAGAGAATGCATACAACTGTTTTGGATAGGATATTTTTTGAGGGCTAGTTTGTTGTATCAGGGTTTTGGGAGGAGTTGGTGGCGTGGGTTGATAGCTGTATTCATCGCCAATGGGGGGGTTCAAGTCAATGGTAGGTTGGGGAGGCTGGTTAACAATGGAGGGGGTTTTGAGGCAAGGGTGCCCGCTTTCTCAAATGCTGTTTGAGTGAAAATGCGGAACCCGTTTTATGGACTAGTAGGGGGACGTTACAGGAGGAGGGATGGTTGTATAGGTATAGGGGGGTTTATATGGATGACACCAGTCTTGATAGATGGGGTAGAGGGATTGCATACTGTGGGGAGGATGTTGGAGCTTTATGGGGGGGGAAATGGGAAATGCGTATAAATAGGATAAAAATCGATTTTAAATTGGAGGTGGGTTTTTGGGGTTGGGGGTCATTTGGGGTTGGAGTTTGAGTGGGCAGTGGTAGATGGGCTAAAGACTGTGGGGTAACATACATGGCAGAGCACAGGAGGCCAGAAAGGCAAACTCAGAATGGGCAGTGGAGAAGGCATTGAGCAGGTTATGGGGTTTACAGCTGGAAATGTCACCTTACAGCAGAGGGTTGTAATATTTTAATTCGCTTGTTTATAGTAGAGTGTGGAGTAGACTGATGTGTATCCTTTCAGGACACAAGACATGCAGGAGATCCAGTGTCCGGTATTACGTTATGTCTGGGGTTTTGGGGGGCATGGTTAAGTAAAGAGGTGGTGATGTCCCATGTATGCAGCGAGGGTGTAGGCCTTTTAGCGTTGGGACCCAGAGTGAAAGGCCTGTACGTAAAACAGAGATTCATCAGGCTGGGGGGGGAATGAGGGTTAGAGTGGGGAAGGTGATGGGTGATGTTTTGTAAAAAGGTGGGGTGGCCAGAGAATCCTACAAGGTGTATTTTGTTTTTCCCTTGTATGATTGGGGGATGATATGGGAAGACTTCCGGAAGCTTAGGTTGATTTCCGAGGGTAAGGGGTTTAGTGTACAGATTCATGATAGGTTTATGTGTTGATTTGGGTCAAAAATGTATTGAAAATAGAATAGAACCAACCGTGTTTCCCTCTTGCACCTGCACAGTTGTGCGGGGAAGAGGTCGACACGGCTCAGGGAGCAGGAGGTTTTGAATGAGTTAAGAGACTGTGAAAACATGGAAAGGAAATTGGCGTTCAAAGGCCAGCCTAAGGATTAATATAGGCCTCACTTATAATAGGAATGTGTAAACTGTTTCCTGGTGGAGAGTGAGGAACATGTTTACGGGACCACCTAATAAAGTGGCAAAATTTTGTGAATAATGGGAGGACCAGTGTGGACTGCACGTCGCATGGAGTGGTCCGGAGAAAATACCATGATTTAATATCATACACTGATTCAGATCTTAAAGGAGTGGCCTCCAATGTTTTATAAAAAATTATGAGACTTAAACCGTAATGGTGGGCTAAGAAGTAATTAGTGATATTTAAAACGAAGTTAAGAGAATGTGTGAAGTGAAATGTGTTGCCCTTCCTCAAAGTTAGCATCTTTTACCTCGTTGTTCCTGTCCGAGGAAAGTGAAATTTTTATGGAGTCCGACTTCTAAAACATGACCAAACCAACTGATATCTCGTCCCTGCTGGGAAAAAGAACTGTCGTTAGCAGGAATCGAAACTAGATGGTGAATGGGGAAAATAAGGAGCAACGTTCACCCACAGTTGAGTAAACCTTCTAGTTAAGCATGGGGTACTGGCCCAAACTTTTTTTAAATGGTTGAAATTGATAGGTTATGGGTGATCCAGCTACATCAAGAGACCACCAGAGAATATCTGGTAAGTGGTGGGATTATGTACAAGTGTTTTTACCTTGATGGAATATCCATGTGTAACCTCCCCCCCCCCCGTTTCATTCAGTTTAAACTAAATAATCTATACTGTCCACAATTAATTAGTAGCCCGTACTTGTGGGGGGCTATCCAAATTTTATACTGGTCTTGGATAGATATGGAAAAAGATTGTGAGGTCGAAGGGCCACCGCAGTGACCAGGGGTGGTTAAGTTTTCTCAAATGTCTACACGGGGTGACTACGGTAAACAATATAGTTGTCTCCCAATGAGATTACTTGTATGCATGTAATGTTGAGGTACATACAGGTAACTCCCCTAGAAAATTTTCCATATAATGTTTCGACCCTTCGAGCTTTAACGTTTGAAGTGAGATGGGTCCAAAAGGAGGTGAAAAGGGTGATCATGTATGTGGTAGTGGATTTTTTGTATATTTCTTGGAGAATGAGGGACGTTGGGGGCGGGATTCAGATTACTGCAATAGTTGAGGGTACATACAGGAATGTTAGTAGGAATATAATTATTTACAGGGGACAGTGAGGAGTTTGTTTTCTGGAGACCTACCTTACAGTCAGCCATCTCCTTCAATTGGCATAGGGGTAACACTGTAGGGGACTAGTTTCCTTTTGTAGCTGGTTTTTCAAGGATTAAGGTGGTGATGGTGTGTGTCTTTGAAGGTTTTTCATGAAAGAGTGAATGGATGGAGTGGGGCGTATGCGATAATGGTAGGGTGATAACATGTGTTCTATTGTTTTGAATTATATAAGTCATGGCCTTGTTATATAATTAGGTTATCACATGGTACACGGCGAAGATATGTCCAAATATAGCTTATAAATGTTATAGTGCGTATGTTGTGTGTTACATGTAGGGCATTTTGGGTGGTGTCTTACAACCACAGCTATACTGAGTCTTTTTCTTTTTGCTGTAGAGTCTTAGAGATGCATGAAAATTTGTACATTGTATTTTGCTTTTATCATTCTATGGAAACGTTTTTCGGTGGCGATGTACAGGGCAGCTGTATCGTGAACTCTGTATAATTAAGAATGATCCAAGTTGTGTTATTATTCTATGTATAAAGTGTTGTGATAGAAACACAGGCCTTACCTCTAGGCTTTATTGAACATAGAATCTTCATAGTACTTCTGCAACAACAAAATATAATGACTAGTACATCTAATAACGGCTTCTACAGGGATGGTGATGTCTTGCATATGTCAAGAGAAAAGTTATAACTACAGGCCACATATTTAAACTCACCATGTAATCTGCATCACTAATATATGGATAGAGGAGAAGAGAATCACACACCATGTGTTGGCGCCCATGACACACACCCAAAATGTTTTTGTTGGGTTA
>NC_069465.1:27587234-27594066 GCF_026875155.1 Cherax quadricarinatus | reverse complement strand
AAATTTTTTTTGCATTACAGTGAGATCTTTTTTCTATTTTTAATTTGTATTTTTATAATTACTAGTTTTATACCTATTGTACTTTATTCATTCCAGCACAACACAAGACAACATCAACTTCATTATGTGTAGTAGTGACTATACCCTACATGACCAAAATACTCTAGCTATATACTTGTCCAAACTTCCTACCACTACAGATATCAGTATAGAACTCAACACACAACTCGGGATATAAATAACCATAATTTTAAACCTAGAAGATGATTGATCACGTTGACCCTGATCTAAACCTCCATAATCTGACACCCAATCAAAACCTATTGGAAAGTAACTGCCTTTATTACACAGCATCACAACCACACTATCCTAAACAATGCTAAAAGTCTATCAGTACTTAACTACAACATCAGGTCCTTAAGCAAACACTATATGACCTCCTAGCACTCCTTGAATCACTAAAGACACCCTTCTCCTGCATTATTCTTACTGAGACCTGCTTAAGCAGGACACAATAGATATCTACCCTCTACCAGATACACACAATTCACAACTGCAGACCAAACCAAGTTGGGGTGGTATTGCAATCTATTACTCTAACCAATTATCTTGTCTTAGCACCACTTGCTTTAGTGATGAATATGGGAATACATTTTTGCAAATTTTTTACTGTAAAAAAACCTTAAGACGCCTATAACAATCGTGCCATTTACCGGATACCTCACACAAACATCCCAAATTTCAGTGAGAAATTAAAGTCACTAATAACAAACAGACAAATGAATAAGCACCACCTTCTCTTAGCTGGAGACTTCAACATCAACCTTGGCTTACTAGATGATCAGCCTTAACTGATTTCATCAACAATATGAACAACACACTTCTCATACCAACAATAACTAAACCAACCAGGCTCACTGAGACAAGTGCAACCATAATAGACCACATATGGACCAATATACTAGCCCCCTTAAATCAGGGATAATCACAGATAGCACTACAGACCACTACCCTACCTTCCTCCTGACAAAACATTAGTAAACCACCACTTGAATACAACAAAGTCTCATTTAGACTCCATGACGAGGCCTCAGTAAGGAAGTTCACAGCTGACCTAGAGACTGTTGATGGCCTACAGAATTCTCCAAGGCCAATGGTATTGATGACTGGACAGACATTTTTCTTAACAAATTACTTAGACTATACAACAAACATTGTCCTATAAAAACAAAACAGATCACAAACAAAGGCTTGGTTGCCCATGGCTAACCAGCACCATTCTGAAATCCATTGACAAGAAACACCAATATGAAAAGCAATATAGACAGGGCTTAATACACAAAGATATTCTTAAACACTATTCATCAGCTCTCACCAAAGTAATAAAAAAGCCAAACAACTATACTACTCCAGTAGATTCACAGACACTAGAGGAGATATAAAAAAGACCTGGAAAACACTCTCTCAGATTCTAGGGACCCACAAACTGAAAAAACCAAGAATATTGTCCTAACTAAACCTAATGAAACACCACAAAATCCCACTGACACAGCAAACAAGATAAACGATTTCTCCAACCATAAAATCAAATTCGCCAGTAAAACCCAAACCCAAATCCCCATCCCGGGGGACACCTAGAGGGAAATTTTAAAAATTTCCCTTTTCTTGCACCAACTACCCACGGAATCACTGAGATTATAAAGTCCTTAAAAAAAACTGGGGGAATTTTTCCCCTAAATGCCCCCACCAATTAAAACTGTAAAATTTCGAGTCCCCTTGTCCTTTCGCAGCTATTTAAATTTAACTTTTTAAAAAGGGTAAAACTAAAAGATTTACCCCTTTTCCCGGGAAACTACTCAAGATGGAAAGGGGTTTTAAAACCCAATACAAAAAGGGGGTGACCCTACAGACTTAAACAACAAAAGGGCCCAATTTAAAAAAATTTACCATTGTTTATCCAAAATCTTTGAAAAAAATTCGTGCACAGAGACTGTTTCCCTTTTTAAATAACGGCTCAAAACATACTCAAAACCCCTGCCAATTTGGTTTTCGGGAAAAAAAAAAGAAAACAAATTTAAAATGAAAACAAAAAAATTTGCTAAAATTTGTTTTAACACACCTTTGGAAAAAAGGAATACCCAACCATAAAAATTTTTTTTGGGACCTAAAAAAAGCTTTTGACACAGTAAACCCCACACATCCTCCTCCAAAAACCCTTAAATCAAACGGTAAAAAGCCCCCCAGCGCTTGCTTATTTCAAATCTTAAAAATTACTAATGGAAAACAGTATGTCACCATTAAAGACACAGCATCAAACACGGCCACTTGAACTGGAGTTCCGCAGGGAAGTTCCTTTCCCCTGCTCTTCCTAATATAAAATAAATGACCCCCAAAACCGTATCCCAACACCTAAACCCATTCTCTTTGCTGATGCCCCCAACATTTAATGTCATCCCCAAAACCCAAATTTCTTGCCACCCTCAACCCCAAATTGTTAATGGGGAAAGCGTTTAAAAAATTCGATTTGGGATGACACCCAAAAAAAAAAACCTTTACGTTTAAAAACACGAAAAAACCCTCCAAATTATTTTTGGGTACAAGCAGGAGATGCACAAAAAAAACCCTTAAAATTGACAACACTCAAATTTTAAACCAAAAATAAGGGGGGCAAATTCCTGGGCTTATACCTTAAAAGGGTACCTGAATTTCCCCCATACCCCAGCAAAAACCCAAAAAAAAGTATCCAAAAGGGTTTGGATCCCCCCAAAGGGAAATATACACGTGCCGAAAAAATCCCCTTCTCACACTAAAACCCCACATTTTATTTATCCATACCCACCTATGCTTTTTTTTGCTTGGGATAAACTGCAGCAACTCACCTAAAGCTAATAAAACCCAACAAAAAGCTGCACAAGAATAATCCCTAAATCCCATCCCGGGCAACCCCCCCCCCCCCCACTCTTAAATAGACCTAAATTTACCCCATTTCAGTACATCCACACTTACTACGGTGCAATCTACACTACGGGCCTTAAACTCTAATATCAAACCTTAAACCTAAAACCCCTTTCTTATAGTTGTGACAGAACCCACAGGCAAAACAAACCCAAACAAAAAACATCTCTACGACTTTTCCCGTGTCCGACAAAACCTTTACAAAAATTCAATGTATGTAAAAAGGCCCAAAAAATCTGGAAATTTACCCTACCTGAGAACCTAAAACCCTGCAGACACATTCATAAACCTTAAAAAAACTACCTTTTAGAAAACACTTATCTCCCTAATACACCCCGCAACTAACTACAAAACGAATACCACCGGGTGGTTCCCATTTACACTCACTCACTCTTTTTTGACCATAAACAGAAATATTAATCCCCAAATTTTAAAAAAAGAATCCTGGGGATACTCCAATACTGAAACTTTTGTACTGGGGCCAAAAACAAAAGCATTCACATTGCTAAACTCACAAACTAAAAATTTTAGCCCACTTTAGCCAAAAAATACCAACTTACCCCCCCCCAAAATTTTGTAAAAATTTTAAAATTTAAAGGGAATAAAAAAAGTTTCCCAAAAAATCCCCTACCCCAATGCTAACCCTTTCCCTAGTGGTACACTCTGTAATCAAAAATTTTACTACATGAAACCACACAAAAAAACCAAAATTTTTCTGTAAATTCAACATTGTAACCCTTTTATAGAGAATAAACTTTGAATTTAATTTTAAAATTTTGAAGGAAATTGTGTTTTAGAGGGATTAAATTTAAGGGGGCGACTGTTCGAGTTGGAATAGGGAAGACATTTTTTAAGAGAAGACCAGTCAGTAGGATGGCATGCCTCTAGTAAAAGGAAAAGACATTTTTTAAGTTTTGGGCCCAACCCCAACCTTTTTTTGTGCCCCCCTAAGCTGTCAAAAGAGATCGACCATTTCCCTCCCGAAGTATTGAAGAGGACAGGAGGAGCAAGAAAAAGAGTAACCCCCGGAACATCGAAAGAGAGGAGGGGTATGAACAGATTATGGCGAAGGTGTTTAGCCTGGGGGAAGGAAAAGCTTGATGTCAAAGGGGAAAACGGAGAGAATTTTGAGATTAAAAAGACCGGAAATGAGGAAGGCAGAGGATAGAAGAGTTCCCATGAGTGAAAATTTTGGGAGAGAAGAAATTGCTTAGCATTTAGGGGGCCCAGAGTCAAATTAAAGGGGAAGGGAAAGCCAAGAGGAGAACGAATTAGGAAGGGGGAAAAATTTCTGCTGGAAGAACTGAGGATCCCATATCCCGGGGGGCATGGGAAAAAAGGGAATAAAAAAACACTTTTTCTTGACGGGGGGGAAGCATGAAGGAAAAGTAGTCAATGTACATCCCCCAGTGCATGGGTTTAAATGGAAAACAAAAAGGAAAAAAACCTGTATCTGAGTGGGGGGAAAATGGACATCAAGGAAAGGAAGAAAGGGAATTAGTTTCCCCATTCAGCTTTAAACCTAATGGAAGGGGCAAGATTTTTTAAAGCTTCAAGAAAAGGTTGGAAGAAAACGGGAGTCATGAGGCCACAGAGCAAAAAAGTCATCCCCATAGCAAGCCAGATAAAGGGTTTGGGCACATCGAGGGGGGGAAAAGAACAGTCTCGGAAGGGTTTTCCCGGTAAAAAATTACAAGGACGGGAAGAGAGAGGAAGCCCATGCGAAAACCAAAAGGGTTTGAGAATAATTTTTTCCCTTGGGGGAAAGGGGGCGGATCAGACCCCCACTGATGTCTTTCTTGACCTGATCCGCCTCTGTGTGGACCAACTATTTTTCCCTTTCCAAAGGGGGAAATTTTAAAACCCCTCAACCTTTTTTGGGAATCCAAAACACATGAAACTAGGAAAAACCCAAACCTATCCGTAGAACTGCTAAGTTTTTCTCGGACCAGCTCCAAGCAAAATGGGTTTTTTACACGGCGTCCATGTCGGCCCCCATTTTGGGTCCCCTGGGTTCACCCCCGCCCCTGGGAAAAAACAATAGAAAATTCCAAAAGCACCCTTTCCCTCCCCCGCGGTTGAGAAAACCAATGACACAAAACACACAGTTTACAAACAAGGCGAGAAAAGGGGGTTCACCTACGGAAAATTGGAAAAGGGGGGCACAGGAGGGGGTTTTTTTCCCGGTTTTTTCCCAATGATCGGGGAAAATTTGGCACATTTTTCTAAAAATACTCAGCCCTTTTGGGGCCAAAAAAAAATTTGGCTAATTTTCCTGGGTTCAAATTCCCAAGTGTCCTGCCCCAGGGGGGCTAAAAAAGGGGAAAAATTCCCAAAATGCAAAAGCCCAAAATGGGACGGGGTAAAACCAAAACTTGTTTAGCTTGAACATGGTTTAAACTGAAGAAGTAGCGACGGAAAATGTCTTCATCAGGATACCTTCAGAGTAATTAAAAAAAACTTCCTTACCCGCAGCTTGATCCCCTTGCCTGTTTCAATTTATGGGTCTTCTAGCTGTTCTATCACTAAATTGGGCCCCAAATTTAAGTTGTTACCTGTAAAAGGGGAAAATCCCCCCACCTGGGCTTTGGGGAAACTGATTTTTGACTTTGGGTTGTCATCGGGAAATGAAAAAGACATCCAAAACCCCAATCTGAGGGCTCATCATCAGTAGAATTTAGTGGGTTTCCCAAAATTTTTTGCCATACCCTTGTTAACTGTAAGAAAGGGAAAAGAAGAGGACCTTTCCCTTTCACCCCTTCAGTGGGATAATTTTCCAAACCCCAAAAACTTCTCTAAAACATTTAAAGGGTTCCCGCAAATTCCTCCTCCTCCTAGATCATTACCCACCATTTAAACCATGTAAATTTTATGGGGAAAATCATTATGGAAAAAACCCACAAAAGCTTCACCTTTATATAATCTTGCTCACATACACCTTTTTGAATGGGAATCTCTGATGGGGCCACCCTAACCTTTACAGAAAATCCAGGGTTTAATAAAGGGGTTATCATTTAAAAAAAGTTTTCCCTCTTCTCATAAGGTCCCAAAGCTTCCCCCTAACCCATAGGATCTATGTCTACCAAATTTTGGTTTCCCCCTGAAATTTTTTAAAACCTTACCCTTGAAAAAGTAAGGAAACATGGGCCCCCGAAACCCTTTTTCAGTGACATTTTCAGAGAAATTAGCACTTCGACTTGGGGGCCCATTTCCCCAAAAACTCGCTCTTTGTGGGGGGTTTCCCCCCTTTTCCCCTTTCTTCCAAATTTTGGGTGACATAAATGTACAGGTAATGTTTCTGAACCCGTCCCCCCTAAAAGTCCCCCGATTCAATTGGAAAAAAAAATGCCTCCAATGGGCCAGTTTCTCAAAAAGAAACAAGGTTTTGGTTTTTCTTCTTGGGGTATCTGTCTCATTAAAAAAATGGGCTTCCTTTATCATTTTCCAGGACACATTAGAGTGGGTTTTTTCCCGGTGAAAAGAGGGCCCGGGGCCCCCTTCATTTTTTTTCCCAGGAGAGAAGGGCTGAAAATCTTTTAAGAAAATAAAACCCGGCTTTTTTTTCTAAAACTTTTTCTTTTTCAATTGAAGGGAATTTTTTACACAAAAAATGGTGGGACAAAACTGAGGGTAAAGGGTTGCTAAGGGCAAAAGGGAAAAGTTACACTCATCTCAACAAAAACAGGGCCCCCACAAGGCCTTTTTAAGGGGAAAGGGGGGATCCGGCCTCCCCCGGTACACCATTTAAAGGGGGGGGAAAAACCATTTGACCCCCTAAAAAAGGGACAAATAATACCCAAAAATTTTCTGCAGCGCCTAAGACAAAAACCCCCCCGTTTTTTATATAGCCTATTATGGATTTTCAAGTACAAACAAG